>JAUTDX010004577.1:0-25655 GCA_030844895.1 Ambrosia x helenae
GCCCGTTAATAAACCCATTATTTCGGCCAAAACAACAATTGAGCCAACAGCCGTACTCTATGTTCAAAGTAATATTTATTTTTTTGACAACATTTTTTTCCTCATAAATAGCCGTACGTGTAGTGATGTCACTAGTCTAAGTTATTTATGTGCAATAAGATATGCCAAACCTTTACTAATTACTATATATAGCCTTACTTTGTTGAAAACTATTTTCATCTACGGTCAATTTCAGTAGTCTATACCTTGTCAAAGAATGAAGTATTCAAAACTAGCTAGTGGTTTATTTGCAACTTAAAAAAGCTAGATTTGGTAAATAATTTGTGTTCATCTTAAAAGATTAAAAGCGAGTAGAAGAATTGTCATTCCAAGTAGCATAAAATTGTGTTCGTAACGATGTTTAAGGTGATTTGGTATCACTCAAGTGTATAACTTTAGGTACTTGGGGATTGTTGATGTAAATAAATGCATTTTCTTCAATAAGAAGTAAAGTGTACATAATATACATACTCCCAAGAAACGTCAACTTTTTTTTTTCTCCATCTATTAAATAAATTGAATAAATATATTTTAGTGCATTAAAAGTCTATGAAAGAGTTTTTTTTGATTTCTTAGATAAGAATAAATTATCTTTTGTACATATGAATTACTGGATTATATCTTGAAGCTTTCTGAAATATATAAATCTATATAAAATTGATAAATATTTGTTATGATCAATGTTTTTAGAACCGGACCGGACATCAAACCGGGTCGTCTGCGGTTCACCGTTTCAAACGTTCAACAGGACTAATGAACCGGCCCAAAAAACAAACCAAAACCCTAAAAAATAATAATAATAAAAAAACTGGTTTGACTTCTTAATTCTCAGTCTGACCGGCCGGTTTCCGGTCCGACTGACCGGGTCACGGGACAACCCCGGTCCGATGCACCAACGGTGCAATATAGCAAACCGACCGACCGGGGGTTCGTTTCCCGGTCCGATCGGTCAGCCCCGGCCGTGTCCGGTTTTCAAAACAATGGTTATGATGTAATATAGAAATTAATGTACTATAATATGAGAAAACAACAATTTTGATGATATGAATAAGAATGAAAATGTATATTAAATAGATGTATGTTTAGATGATGAGTAGAGCTAGAAACAACAATTCCAGAGCGTGATTGAGGCGGTGGTCTTAAATGTATGTTTTTTTTTTTGAAAATGAGTTGTTTTAACCTATTCTGCTCTTTCTAAGAATAGAATTTCTAGTTTGAACACGATTATTGAGTAATCTAGACAGATTATTTAATTACCTGAACACATTGTGTGTTTTTTCATGTAATAAACAAAACTCACTAAAAAAGTCGTTTTTTTTTTCGTTTTTATAGCACTATGGTACTCGTTGAAAGATAATAAAGCGTTTGATAATTTGGTGTAATTTTTCTAAAATATCTCGTATATAAAAGTTATTAACGTTTTAAAATTGTGGGGAAACATAAGAGAGAAAAAAATTTTGAATGGAAAATAAGAAAGATGCCACGTGACACCCAAAAGAGAAGGATGGGTCTCATTGAGCGTCATGTCAACTTTGATACTTTCTTTTATTAATATATATAGATTTTCATCCAATCCTATGATTTTTTTTTTTCCATCAAATAAATGTTGTTCAAATAAAATAAAATAATACACAAATCGAGTTTAATCGCACAATGTTAAAGCATTTACATTTGGTACGCCAAATGCAAATAAGTGTGTCCCTCAAATTATATGGGGTGGATGCAAGTGGTTGTGAGTGAAGGGTGAGAAAAAATATTTGGTGAAAACACTGTTCACCTCTATATTTGAAGGAGGGGGGATACTGTTCACCCCTATAAATATTTTAATATTTTTGTAAGTGGTTGTGAGTGGGAAGAAAGAAAATGTAATGGTAAAAGTATTATTTGTTTAAAAAGATGAGAAAAATTTTTGGAGTAAAATAGTAATTTTTTTTATGTAATTTGATGGAAGAGATTTAGTGGAGCCGATGACAATTCGCTTACGAGTCAACCTCAATTAAAATTTTGAAAATTATTAAGAATCGTAACAACTAACTAAAATACACAATTCAAATTTATGTTGCTCAACAAACTCATTTAAAATGTAATTTTATATCTTCGATTAGGTAATGATTAAAGTTTGAAATTCCACAATTTTTGAGGTTGTTCATCTTTTGATTTGTTTTCAATTTAAAATATTTAATTTAAAACGTTCCTAAATATTAAATACAGATATTAACTTTTTTTTAAACGTCAACGAAATTCACCAAGAACTCTATTCGGAGTCCCTACACAATTAAATCAGGACCCCTTCCACCCGGCATAGCCAGACATGTAAGGGAGCTCTTGGTTTCACCAAGTCCACCAGTTCCGGGGAAAACCCGACTATCCACCCGCCCGAAAGCACGATAATGGAATAATCGGTGAAATCCAGCGCTCTCAAGAATCGAATCCATGACCTTTCATTCTTCAACCATGAGTCTTCTATCATTGAGCGTCCATACCACTCCACCATAAGATGGGTGGTAATTCAAATAATAACTAAATTGTGACATTGAATTTATTTTTTTTTTTTTGAATATTTTTAGTTACAATTTTTGTCATTATTATAGTTTTTAGGGGTATCGGATTTAAATAATTCAGAGTTTGGGCATTGGCCAATAATAACCCGAATTTTAACGTTGGACCAGGATAATCCCAAGTGAACATGTGGGTGTCAAAAATGAACCTCTGTTAACTCTGAACTAACTGAGTTAGTTCAAGATGACGTGGCAGTTAAGGTATCATGCTGACATGGATCAAATGTTGACGTGGCAGCTGAATACCATGATGACGTGGACCAAATGTTGACGATGCAGCTGATGTGTCATGCTGATGTGGACCAGATGTTGACGTGGCCAGCCAAGTTATCTGCCACGTCAGTAGGACACATCAGCTGCCACGTCATCTTATACTAACTCAATTAGTTCAGAGTTACCGGAGGTTCATTTTTGACACCCACATGTTCACTTAGGATTATCCTGATCCAACGTTAAAGTTCGGATTATTATTGGCCAATGGCCCAAATTTTGGATTATTTAAATTCAATACCCCTAGTTTCTATTTAAACTATCCTCGAAGCACCTCTAGGACCCAACATTGTAAAATGTGTGAGTTAAATTGCCGGGTTGGATAACTTCTTAAAAAATATAGTTTCTTCAGACTACTCTTAACCTTGCTGACATTTTAATACATTTTTGGTTTTCATATTTCTGGGTAAACTAATATCATATTAGTGTTGTATGCTTGTATTTATCAAGCTATATCTATTGAAATTAGTTATATAACAAATTTCCAGTATAGGTTTTTTTTTTCTTTTATTCTCTAATCCACTATACATAAATTATACCCAAAGTTGACTTACTTTTTAGCATATTTAATAAGTTTTGGTTATATATACATCATAATTACAACATCTATTAAGTACGTTTTTTTTAACGCCAATTAGAAACGCACGGGAACTCCATACGCAGAATAGCTTCATCAAGTGGCCCAACCTGCACGGACGGAGCCCCACGCACACCCGTCTCCTGTTCCAGGGAAAACCCGCCCTCAAACCTGTCCGAAAGCACGACGGCAGTGAACCGATAAAACCTAAAGGGATCAGGAGTCGAACCCATGACCACAAGAATGAAGTGTGTCTCTCTCACTTTCCGGTACTATTCCACCATAAGGTGGAAGGTTATCTATTAAGTACATAACCAAACTAATTAAGAATATAATAATTGAACTCAAAGAAAATAAAAGATTTACCAACGTAGTATCATTAAATGGGTAGTTTATAACCACATATTATATAGGCATATAATATATATATAATTAAAAAAAATTGTCTACTAACAAAACAAACTTGTTTACGCAAAGCAATTATATAACTATAATAGAGCAATGAAATTGAACAGTGTTTTTATTATTTTTTTTATTGTATTTATATTCTTAGGTTTGAATGTCTTAACAAAACCGTTTCCAGTCGAATTGGTTGGGTGTTGTTCATCTATAAGAAGTGGGTGGGTTCGAGTCATGGTCCCGGTTTTTATTATTTTTGCACACTTTATATCTGATGCCTTTCATTCACCACGTGTTGTTAGCTGGGTGTTACACGTGTTCTTTCTATACAGCTCATCTCCCTTTTGTCTCACACGTACATTCTCTCTCTGCAATAAAGTCCCTTTATTCTCTGCTCTTCACTTTTCGTTTCTCTCTCTCTTTCTTCTCTGAAGCCACCGATCTCCACCGACGAACCCATGTCCTGCCCTGTGTCTATGTGTTAATAGTGGAAGATCGACTGATACCACACGACAGCAGAGAAGAAAGCCACCATCGTGGGGGTGGTCATCCACCGTCATCTCCGCTAAATTTGTGTCTTTGCCTAATCTATTGCCGCCTTATCTATGGAGACCTAATCTATGGTCGCCAAATCTGCGTCTTTGCCTAATCTATGGCTGAAACGTGAAGGTGGTCGCCCTCATCATGCTTGGCGGTCCAGCCAAAGTCCTAAATCCTTCTTTACATGATGATTGGAGTGTGCCTACAGGTATTTGCAATTGTGGTTGGTTTAATTGTTGATTTATTTGGAATGTCAGTATGTGTAGTGTGTTGAGTTATTTACACAGATAATGAAGAAGATGAAGATGACGAGAACGGTTTCTCTTCGCCTCCGTCGATCTTGGTTTAGGTATGTACCTCTGAATTGGGTTTCACTTGGGTTATTTTCGTTCTGTTCATGTCAGTTTTCATCTTCGTTAGAGAAACCAATTGATGGGCGATTGTTTCAAGTAGCGTTAGAGGGTAAAATCTACAGTTCCATACACTGCAAGACCCATCTCGCTCATTCTGATGATATTGTTTCTAAGGTATAAACAATCTTTTCTTTAAATAATATTGTTTTTAGTTATTTTTTTTATTGATTTTTCATTTTATTTAACCGTTTTGATTATGATTGTGTGGTTTTTGTGTTAACAATATGTTTATTGAATTATGCCTGTCTTTTTATTTGGCAGTCGTTTTGTTTGTTTAATCTTATGGATTATTTATTAGCAAAACTCTAGCCCTAAACCTCACTTAATTAATGTTTGTTATTGTTAAAGGTTGAGATTAAAGTGAGCTGGAATTTTTGGATGAAGATGACAAATCTTTGGTGAAACTACTGAATGTTGAGAAGAATGAAGTTATGAATAACGGAAGGTTTGTATCATGTTTTTTAAATAACGAACGAAAAGACCTATTAATTTTGTTGATGTGTTTATTTTAAAAAGAAGGTTTGATGATGAGGAAAAGCTGTTGAGAACTGTGTTTGTTGGGAACTTGGCAACTTGCCTTTGAAGGTTAAGAAGAAGGCTTTGTTGAGGGAGTTTGAGCGGTTTGGGGAGATCGAGTCTGTTAATTCGGTCTGTTCCTATATTAGATATGGGTGTTTTTTTTAATATGTTTTATTGAATATGTTTGAATTTACATTGGTTTAGATTATGTAAAATGTGTTTTTTTATAGGACAAGACTCCGAGGAAGGGGGCTATCATCAAGAAGCAGATCAATGATGCAGTTGACAGGTTATATGTTTGTGAATAACACAGATTTGTTATTAGTGATTTGTGTTCAATATGGTGTGCTAAATCAGTTTAACAATCATAATGCTGTTTGAGTGAAATCCCACATAGTATATGTCTTTAAACGTTAATACGGATGAGTGCAGGGTTAATGCATACATAGTTTTTAAGACGGAGGATTCTGCGCAAGCTTCTTTGTCGCATAACATGGCAGTTGTAAGTTGCTTTCTTGAAAGTTTTGTGCTTTTGTTTTGGTTTAGGAAGTTATTTAGTATACACTTGAGCAATACTCATGAGTATGCGATATTATCATGAATAGGTTTTGGTGTTTAGAATATTTCAGTTTGTGACAAATTATAAGTTGTAGTAGATAACTCACATTGAGCAAACAACTCAATCTTTTTATATCAAGCATGATTCTACCATATTTGCCAATATAGTTATGAACCCGAGGCATTCAAGGGTTCAAGCTGGAATTCACTTTTTTGTTCATGGTTACAGTTGTGAAAATTTTATTTCAACATTTGTGGTGCTGCTATAACTTTGGTCTTGTCTGCCAATTTCTGAAGGTTTCTAATTTATCGTTTTATTTGGTGTATGGTCTAAAGTTGAAAGAGGCGTACATTTTGGTTCAGCATTTAAATCATATCAAAAGAGACGATGCAAATGTAGGATGTTTTGTGCAAACATTAATGATGTGGATACTTAAATTGCAGATCTTAAAACTGGACTTTTATGTTTAATATGTATTTGTGTTTCAGATGGGAAACTTTGGAAGGCACCATTAAATTAGGCGGTTAGAAGCAGAAGTGAGGGAAGAATATTGGTCAGGCGATGTTCAAAACTTGCATGCAGTGTAGAAGATTCTTTCAACTATATATACAACCCCAACACATTCTGGTTTTCAGTCTATGATTTTATACATCAAAGTGTTGGTTAATGAGGGCCAATTCAGTCATGGGTAGTGGGTACTTGCTGCAACTTATATTGAGGGATAAAAAGAGCAACAAAGAACCGACTTTGTGACCCCTTTATAAGGTAAACATGGAAATTTATGAAATATTATTGTAACATTTCGGTGTGGATTATTTAATAGAATATGCAATTTCAATCATCAACATATGCTTAAGATTCTTGCCATTGCTGGTAGCAGTGTCGCCCATTTTTATTCTAAATTTACCATTGCTTTATTCTCTCATTTTTTGACATTCTCAAAAATGATTACTTTACATGACAGATATACTCAAAATGATTATTGATTTAACTGGTAACTATTTAAAGTTCTTCTATATTGCTTTTAATTACCTTGGTTTGTGTGGTACTAAATTTGAATAAATACAAACAAATTGAATTTTGTTGTAATGCAATCGATATGTGTTTAAAATTGTAATTGATGTTGTTATGATTATATATTTATCATTTAAAAACATGTTTGTAAATTTTAATGAAATAATCATGGGTTTTCGGCGAATACTATTTAGTTGTGCGAATTTATTTGCTATTGTCACTGTTTAGCAAAAGATAGTATTTTAGTTGTGTAGCGAAAAAACTATTTTGAAAAATAGTCAGGTTTTTTTATAAAATAGTGTTTTTTTTAAAGTTTTTGTGACTTTGGTTTTTTGTTCTATATAAAAAAAAGTTGGTGGAACAGGGTATAGAAAATTCGGTGGTCACTTTGATGCGCGAGAATGTGTGTGCGGTTTAGAGGCAAACAAATCACAAGGCGCACAACGCGCATCCGTGAAAGCCACTATATGGTGGGTGGTAGTTGCAACAGTGTGGGGATGGTTATGTGGGTGTAGTTGTGTTCTGTCGTTGTGGTTAGCGTTAGGTGCAGAACAGAGGTTAGGGTGTAGAATGTTATTATCAGCTTATTCTTTTCTGTTATACGTTATATAGCTTACTTATTTTATAAATCGTATTACCACCACCGAAGCAAATTGATTGACGCCGCCGCAACGCGCGGCAGATTAAATACCTAGTTAGATGTAAATGAAGACTAATAAATAATAATAATAAAGAAGACAAAATCCAAAATATGAATTACTTACCAGGTGATTGCAAAGATGATGATGAAATCATGCAAGAGCCAACAGGCATATTCACCTTTTGTTGTAGCCTCTTTAAATCTGGTTTATAAATCTTGTAATCCCTTTCTTCCCATATCATGTCATCACACCTAAATATCTCCCACATTGGTCTTGACCTTCCAATAAACACAACATACACCTCCCTATCACCACCCTTTTCCCAACCACTTTTCACCAACACATTAGCCACTACCAAGCTCACTTGCAACCTAAACACGTCCCTAACACCATCCGGAAGCCGCGCTACCACCACGTCGACTCTCTCGTGTGACCGAGGCATCGGGATCTTGGGACACTTCATAGGACCCCATTTTCCGTCCTCATCTACCCATTCCGGGAAAAAATCTTCCCATTTTTTGTCTACGTCCACAATTTTGAAATTTATTGTGGTGACATCAGCCAAACCATTGACCTGGATTTGGTCAAGATGGAGGTTGACAAGTCCTATCTTTAGCTTATCTAAACGGTTTGGTAACATGTTTTGGAGTTTGTCATACCACCGTGGTGGCTCTGTGGTGGCGTAACGACGGAGGGTGGCAGCGGTTGTGGTCAGTTCGTTGTCGAACCGGAGGTTGTAAGTGGTGGTGTGGATTAGAAGTGTTAGGGTTACACAAAGGAGGAGAAGGGCGAGGATGAAAGCCAAAGGGTTTTGCTTTGAAGAAAATGGTTTTGAAGCCATGCTAATTAATATTTTTGTATGATTTTTATGTGTTTGAATTTTGGTATATAAATAAATAAATGTATGTTGAATGAAAGTTTAATGGCAGCACGTTGGATACATAATAGACTTTGGTAGGAAGGGATTAAATTAAAAGGAGAATTGAAACATTTTTTATGCTAATACTTTCTTATGTTATGTCTTTCACGTCTCTTTTATATGCTTGTTTTTACGAATTATATATTTATTGTTTTGTTTTTCTTCGTAAGATTTTCCTATATTATCTGTTGTTATTGTAGAATCGATTTTCTTATCAAACAATAAATAAGTCTCGGGTTTTCACACAAGCAGACGTGGAAATAAGGCACACGTACGCGTAATTTGATTGATCAAGGAAACTGGAAGATAAACAACACACAAATAAATGAATAATACTCAAAAAGTTTTCGTGTATTTGATTCTTGATTGGACATAGTTTTGATGCAATAATTAACAAGAGAACTACTTGGGCTGAAATCAACAAGTGAACTACTTGGGGTGAATGAGAGATGACTCTTTATAAAAGGTCACATTCGCCAATAGCCTCCATGTTTCGCATGAAATGTCACATTTGCCCCTTGTCATAAAAAAATACGAAATTCCCTTAAGGCTACAAAAACACAATACCAAAGCACTTACAAACTAAGACCATAAGCTTGGGACATAAATAAAATGCATTTACAGTTATAGAAAAAAAGGTTTTTAATATTTTTTTATAATTTTAATATTATTTTCTTGTTGGTATTTGGGAATATTCTTTAATACGTGTTACTAAACTAGGGGTTGTTTGGTAGCCTCTTAATCAGCCTCTTAACCATTCAGTTCTGAATCATTCAGCAATCAGACTGTTTGTTTCAGCATCTAAATAGAATGATTAAGTGCTGAACCATTAAGCTAATAAGGGATGCTGAATGATTCAGCTCTTAACCATTCAGAGCCTCTTAACCATTCAGATCATATTAATGATTTAACACTTAATCAACCAAACAGCCCCTAATATTCTTTAATATTATTGTCTACAGATATACAAGGTTTATGTAAAATAATGTTTATCTGCATAAATAAAATTAAATAGGTCATCTCTGAATGCGAATCATGCATGGTGTAACATATCTGTAGTTTTGTTCGATCAGATATTCCGCTATTCGCTTCTACCATCTTCCTTTTAGCTCAAGTTCAATTAATATAATCTTTCAATTGTTTAAATAAATAAACATTTTTAATTTATACTGATATACTAAAAAATGACAAATAAGAGTGCGAAATAATACATGTGGTCTCCTTTAAATCCTTCATCTTAAATGGTATTTTCTTTCTATGAATTACCGTTTTCATCAAAACCATAACAAAGTATTGTTACACAAGTTTAGCCCTCATGAATCAATTTTGGATATATATGAAATAGAACTGCCAACTAATTCGATTTGTTGAAGTTAAAATATAACCAAATTTGGATGACATTTCGTCTACAAGACTTGGAAAAATCAATTTATTGGGAGGTTGATAGTGAAATTGCCGTAACAAATCCAACATTATTCAATTTAGGGTAGTTGGTATAAGAACGATTGCACAAGGTAATTTTTATTATATATATATAGGATTTGGATCATTTGAGAACCACCATTTAGAAAGAGAACCAAAGAACCAGTGTGAACAGGTGACATTTTTGTAAATATGAAGGTGTCTACAAAAACCCCTCCATCAAAAAAAAAAATTATATAACCTAAATAAATTAAAAAAATAAAAAAAGTAAAAACACCAAAATGATTATTTTGCATTATTAATTTGAAAAAAAATAAAAAAAATAAAAAAATTGTTGTGACGTCATATGACGTCATCCTTGATGCACATGTGCATTTCACTATTCAATCACACTTTTGAATGAATTGTCAATTACCATACTTAAATGATTATTAAATGGACGCGATACAAATATATAAGGGGTCACAAATTCTATTCAATGATCATTAAATAGACACAAAGTGAGATATAACATACACTCCAACTCGTCAAGTGTTTAGTCATGCATATTATAACATAAATTGAAAATAAAACACGTGTATGACAACAAACATGAATAAACTTAAAACACCTCTATATAAGAAATATAAAATAAGAAACGTGTACTGCGCATGCATATGTGCATTTCACTAATATAGTTAGATTTTTTTTAGTGGTTTAGCTTTTGGGCTTAGTTTTAGGTATGGTGGGATGGGGGTGGGGTGGTGGGTTTATGTTCTTGGGTGGTGGGGTTTAATTATAATCATGCACATGTGCATATGTCAATTTCATTATCATACCAATTTACATACGCTAAAATAATAATTACAAACATAATCAACCTATCAACCACCATATAAGGCCACCAAAAATATACATATGTGCATGCATCATCCTTCAAATAACACAACTTTTATACCAATTTGTTTTTATCATACAATTACATCTAGTTTCTACCAAACGCGTTAACTCAATAACACAAATGATAACACAAAAAAAATATCCATATTACAAACCAACTATGTTACCACTAACCACCTACCTACAAACTTCTAATTATCTCACAATCTCATGTCCACCAACAGTCCCCTTCTATTGCTTATTTGTCTCTTCTCATCTTCTTCCCCTTTTACTTATCTTCTTTCAATACCCTTCACACTTCATTGATCCTTCATGTAACATCTCCCTTGTTTTTTCATCTGTCAACCTGAACATCGTATACTTCTCAAAGTTATCACATTGTTCGTTGTGTAAACAACTAACAATTAAGATTTATTAGTTAACATAAAAAATATACATATATGCACATGTGCATATATACCTAAATTGCTTAAATAAATAATAGCGACATTTTTTAACTTCCTGATCAACGATTATGTCATCATCCTAAATCGCATCATCCTTAATTCACATGTACATATCAAGAAATAGCACCTCTTTAAAAAATGGCCCACATTTAAATTATTTAATATTTTAGTCTAAAAAAATACGAAGATTATTAGCTGCTAACGACATTCTGTCTCTACAATATCAAGCCAAAATTGCTTAGTCAACAATATTTTAATCTCAAAAATATATACAGTGTTGACATCTTTTTTTTTCATAATTTATCTTACAGCTTCTTGAAGTGATACATGTCTCTATAACGATCAACAAAGATGTCAACAGTGTATCTAAATGCCTTAGGATCCAACATCAGATTTGTTATATCTTGAAACATAATCCCTACAAAAGAAGCTGGAATACAAATTTCTTCTTAAGTGAAAAAAAAGGTGAAAATAATAATAATAATAAAACAACCTTTCGCTTAAGGAGTTGAGCAGCGAAGAACTCAGCTTCAAAATCAGAAACAAGCTGATCAAACGTCTTGAACTGAACGAGCCATTGATGACAGATACGATTAACAGATGACAACCAGCATCGGCCTGCTAGAACTGAACGAGCCACTGATTAGCAGAGACTCGATTACACGACGGAGTATCGTGGTTCAAGACGTGATTATTTGGTGGTTAGATGCACTCGTATCTGTCACGTTTGATGAAGATCTCGTTAACCTAATCAAAGAATAGGATTTGGTGGTGGTGCGGTGATGAATTGGTGGTTAGATGCGGTGGTTGCAGGGGTTGATTGATGGTGGAGATGAAGAAATCTAGGGTTTGCTGATAAAGGGTGAAGAAGATGAATGTTTACATATTTGTTTGTTTCCTTTTTTTATGTCTTTAACATATTTACAATAATGCCCCCTGTTCACATTGGTTCTTAAGTTCTCTCCCTAAAGTGGTTCTCGTATGATCCCTACCCTATATATATATATACACACACACACACACTAGTTGGAAATCCGCGCGATGCGGCGGCTACAATTTACAAAGCGGTGATCATTTTCTATTTAGTTTATCAATGGTCTCGTGACATATTGTATAGTTTACTTATTCGTGTTATAATGTATCACTCAACAAAGTCTCGTCTTCCATTACAGGTTCCATAAAATGTACCCATAATAGATATAAAGGGCAAGAAAATATAAGTCGTGTCTTTCATCTAATGCAAAATGGTGTCATGCCAGTTTTCGCTTACCCGAGACAATCCGGCTAACATTTACAATGACCGTAAGCATTCTTATTGGGTGACTTATCTATCATATTTGACAAAAATAGATAGATCGAGAAATGTACACGTAGCAACAATTAATATTTGGTGTTTTCTATCTTGTTAAGAATCTAAATAGAAAGTACCAATGGAACCGTACTTTCAAACGAAACTACTTTAGTGTTTTAGTCGATGAAAATCTTGAACCCCCCCCCCTTCCACCCACCAAAATCTATAACCAATAACCTATTTTCCACATCCACATCTGATATGAAGTCAACCCAAACAAAGGGAACTGTATACCGAACTCCATACTTTTTAGTGATGAAAAAAGTCTAAGTGTACACAACGTACATTAAGATAAGCGAATCTTACACTATAGTTAAACATGTAAAAATATGTATTTGAGTTGGTTTTGTCAGTGTTTGGAAATAAATACACCAAATTCTACAATCTACATGTGTATACATTTCGAGAAATCCAGCTATTGATTTGTGTAGGAATAAGCTAAATGGTTGGGATTAGACACTCTCATGTCCATGACAACTACAATTGACCATTAGAATAAAAACATACATTTTTAAGTTATTATAAATATACTCTTCTTTACATCTTCCTTGTAAAACATGTAGGCACTAAGCTTTGGTTTGGTATTGATCTTGGTGAGTGTCAAATTCATGGTTCTTTACATTTTTAATACTTGTTTTATATAATAATCTGGGCATAAAATATTGGTATATCTCGTTTAAAGAACAATTTTTATAATTTTTATAAGGAGATCAACAGGGGCATACGATCTGTTACGATTAACAGTCATTCTTTACTTACACAAAACTCTTTGTGTTACTACTTGTAATTTGTTTTGTTTTGTTTTTGTTTTTCATTTTTTCTTTTCCTACGTGGCTTCATATTTATTTTTTACTACTTTCTTGTGTTGTTTTAGTAAATAGTTATTTTTTAACTTATTTCTATATATTTTGTATATTTTCTCTTAGTAACTTCTTTTATTGCTAAAGTGTAAATATGTCACGTGAGACCAATAATGTAATTTCATATGATTATAGATCAAAACCTTATTGTGAATAATTATATCATAATGACTATGCATATAACTCTTTAGTAAAATATTTCAATATAAGATTTACATAGAAATAGTAAAGTAATAAAATCTAAAACCACAGGACAATATCGTTCAGTTGATACAATTATAGACGACCTTCAAACCAAATAATAGGAAGTGAGCAGTGTTAGCAGCAGACCATTTTACAATGTGAGAAGACTATTTTCAACTACAATCTTTCACCATTTTAGAAAATTCTTGTGGGCGACCAATTCTTAAGCTAGCACCCTTTCACCATTTTGTACCCTCAACTTTCAAACTTTCAGCATTTTGAATAGACTAAAAAGCTAACTGGATTTCCAAGTAACCAAAATGAGGAATGTTTTTCACCTTCAAGGTAACCCAAATGCAAGAACCATTTTCAACTTCTCTCTTGATTTATAGTTGATTTCTACAAATGCAAGGGGCTTTCCAGGCCCCATGGTAACCTGCACCAAAGATAATTCACAAACAATAAAGTTAAACAATGATAAAAGCTAAAAGCTACCCATTTAGAGGTGGTAATTCGACCAAACTGAATTAAAGGGATACTACTTTTATAGGCTACAGCTGTAAAATGACAGCTGGTAAAAGTCTGAAAATGATTCAAAATGACAACTCATTCTATCATGATACCATTTCAATCAAACATGAACATTTCTTAAAAAACCAACCTGTAAATTATTCTCGTTTTAAAAACGTATATACATTATATAAATATGAATCTTTCTCATGATATGTCATCATAAAATTGATATATAGCCTAACATATATTCAAATGCTTACAGACTTACAATTCCTAAAATTGCTCATTGAAGAACATATATTATTATTATTATAAATATAACAGATCTAAATTATAATACAATAACTATCTACATAATCCAAAAAAAAGACATAAGTGTTAATGGATTAGCTATGTTTGCCAATTGAGGGCTTATACCTGTATCCTGCATAGAACCAAGATCATTAGTAGCAAAAGTATTAGAACTTAAATTGTTACCAGAGTTGTATCCTCGGGATGGTTCTGTTGTATGTCCTGGATCCCTAGTTGTTGTCATCCTGGGTGCTGGAGTAGCTTCATGAGCAGAAAATCCTGGATTCACGGGGATAAAATCTCCATGATGGTTGCCCCCAGAAATGGTAGAATTGAAATCCAAAGCCCTGGGTTGGATAGGTGTTACTACATCTACAAGCAGTCTCTTTTAGGATGTTTTGAGGAATTGAATTTCCCTCATCACCATTTGATTATCTCTTGTTGCTTCTTCATTTGATCCTTCACCATTGTAAACATGGATAGGACTTCATCATTTCATACAAAAATAGGGGGAGTGGATCCAGACGTCCCCACCATAGATCTAGGATTAGCTTGTGGACTAAATCGAACCACAGAATCAGAATTCTTAGAAAATGCAGGACGATGTGGTAAGGTTACAATCTTAGCAGAAGTTGAGGATGGCATGGATGAAGATACAGATTTTGGGTTTGAAGCCATAGTTGTCAAGATTTTGAAATGAAGTAATTGAGAATAAAATTTAACAAAGTTTTTGTTAAAACTAGCACCACTTGCTCCACTGTGGGCGCCAAATTGTTTTGCCCAACAATTATCAACTAGAAAACAATTTTGTATTCCAAATCAGAAATGTGAGGTAGAGTGCTTAAAATGCTTGTTATGTTGAAAATTCAATTATATCTTAAGGATGTCACGTTTAGGATATTAAAGAAACAGATTTTGACAACTATGTTCAGGATAACAAAGGAAATGGTAAGGATGGACAGTTATATCCCCAGAATGGAACTGTTTGAATTAAGTTAGACAACTGGAACAGAAATATACAAGAACACTCGATATACGAGGAAAACCCTTGATTAATTGATGATCGCCGGAACAAAACCTTGAGAGGAGTCTAAGCCCCTACCTTTGTTGTTAATATTAATCAAAATATAAGTACAACTTTGGAAATAAGATGGGTGAGCTATTATGATTACAGATGAGTGTTGTGTGTGTTTAGCTAATGGAAAGTATGAGTTCCCAAAAGATCAAGTGTGAAAGATGTGTGTCCACAAGTGTCCTATACCCGTCCATAACACCCCTATTTATAGTAAATACATTTAACAAAGATCCCTACAAATCCGCTATGCTTGACTGTTTCAGCTCAACGTCTATATTGCTTGAATAAGTTGCCACAGCCAACCAACTTCCGAGATATTCGCCTGAAGTTAATCTTGGACTGTTACATTTGGACCTATTCTTCATCAAGGACTTGTCCCATACGTCATCCTCTTATCTTTTGATTTAAAGTAGGTCAATAGAGCCATTATAGTAGTCTTATAAGGCTTGTTGTTGTTTAAGAGTACCTGCATTTACATAATTTTAAGATAATTCGGTAGTCCATCCTTAGGATATACATATGATAATAGGCAGTTATATCCTAAATCCTGCACAGCCTTTAGTATCCTGAGGATATCACATGGTAAATAAAAGTTAATAATATGTTGAATATTTCACCACCAACAGTCACCATAATCATAATCTGGACTAAGCATTATATATTCACACATAGAGCCATATCAGGCATGACACACCCCATGAGGCTGTAAGTGTATGTCCGCGCTTGGAAATTATAATGATCATTATAATATATATAACACCCTGGATGCCACACACCTATGGTTCAATGCATATACATGATCAATCACCATCAAAACAATTTTATGAGCAAGTATCAGGTTTTGAAAGTAGTTTAAGTAACTCACCCTTTTATCAGCCCTTTAGCAGTTTACAATGCTAATACAACCAGGTACTATCTCAGGGTCCTGATCTAATTATACAACCCTTAGGTTAGGTAACGTTACACCTTACTAATTATGATTACAGTTGGATATTGGTTAGCGCTATCTTGTTTAACCATGGATGATCAGTCCAAGCCTAACTAAGGCTAGGCTACCCAATACCCTCCCCTAATAATAATCCTAATACCTAGAAATAATAATACTAATGTAACTAATAAATAATACTAATAAATAATTGACTTACCCGATCAAGAGGTTTGTTCCTTCACAGATAAGGATATCCAAACCTTGAAAAACTCAGGGCCCTTCCCTAGTTCTGCTGTAATCCGGCCTTATGACCAGATTGCAAAATCTGACTTTACATCCTCAATCTAGGTCTACTTCCTGTACTTGCCTTTCCACCTAGGCCTGAAGTATCCATTCCTTGAGTTCATTAAGAATTTCTTTGATGTCACAGGGATGGCATATGCACAGGCTATGCCAAAGGTGTGGAAGATTTCGATGATCTGTAATAAGATTATCGAGAACCATGGCATCCAGCCACAAATTGGAGACCTGTCTTATGTCTATAAGTTGAAAACACATGGGTCAAACCGTTATGTTCTTCAGCTTATAAATAAAAATCCTCCTTTCTTGTACAATGTCATAAAGTCAAAAAGGTCATGGAAGTCAAATTTTTCTTTGTGAGAAGGGATTCCATTCCACATGGAGACGATATCCCTATATCATGGTTGAAAAGTGATAAATATATTTTAGGATGAAAAAAGTTTTGTAGTTATATCCTGAGGGTATCGCTAACATTCTGAAATTTTTTTTATGTTACAGGTGCTCCTTTACCAAGCTTGCTCCTCCTCTGACTGATTCTTTCATTAGAGTTAAGGAAGTGACTGACTTACCTTAGGTAGCAAGAACATTTGAAGTAGAGGAAAGCTATACCACCAGCCAAGCCACCGAGATGTCTGGTAAGTAATACCTTTTACATCCTTACGATGTTTTTTCCATTCAATCCTGTCTAATCCCGTGTTTTGATATTTTCAGCAAAGAAATCTGCTTTCTTTGACTTGGATTTGACAGTCAAGATGTCAGCAAGGATGTTAAGATCACTTCTCCATCCAGTTCCAGGATGGCCAGTCCTCCTCCTCCTCCTAAGCCTAAGGCCCAGTCATCCTCCAAGAAGAGGAAGGATGCTGCTGCTTCAGGACAAGAAACCTCTCACTTTGAGGGTCTCAGTTTTGAGGATGTCTGGGCTAAGATTTCCCACTTCACTCTCTAGGTATAGTGTTATCCTAAGGATGACAATAATATTTTTAACAAATGTTAAGGATGACACACTGACCTGTTTTTCTTTTCCTTGTAGGGACATAAATATCTGCTGATGTCCTTGGATGATGTCGCCAAAGAGCTCAATGACACCAAGGCAACTCTTGAGGATGTGAAGAAGATTTCCCATGACAAGGGAAAATATCTTGAGAAGAAGCTGTCTAAGGTAGATGCTGGGCTGAAGGTGGTGAAGTCTGAGGAAGCAAAGATCATTCAGGAGCATGATAAGGAGTTGGAAGAGTACAGGCAGGGTCTTGTGAAGTCCGCCACTGTTTCCGTCCTTCAGGCCAGGGTGAAGATAGCCCTGCAAGCTAAAGATCCCAACTTCAACCAGGATGAATGGGACATCAAGGCTTGGCAGGAGAAGATTAAGAGCCTGGATGGGAAAGAGGTGGTGCACGAGCCTGTTCCTCCTTCAAATCCCGAGGATGCACCCGAGGAGTCTAAGGATGCTTGGAAGGAGGCTGAGGTGGTCGTGGCTAAGGTGGCTAAGGAGTATGATGTGGAGGCAACAGTGGGCGATGATGGATGTGATGACTAGGCCGGAGCCCACTTTTTTAGGATTTTGTGGTTGTTTTTTGTTGGTAGTTTGGTCTGTAAACAATCTGAACAATTTACTTTTTCTGCATGTATGAACAATTAAAGGTTTGGGGTGGAGGGATCTTGAGTTTCAAGACGAAGCCCCAAATTTTTCTTGACCTGGACCTTAAATGTTGACCCCTGGTGGATGGGTTATGGTTTTGGACGAAGCCAGGGGTTGACATCCTTTATAAATAAATAAAACTGATAATCTTTTGATTCTACATCCTTGTGTTCTTTCTTATTCTTTTATCATCTTGCAATATTGTTAAGTAACAAAAACATAATAGAATAATACAAGTTATAAAGTTATACCTTCATTCCAGTTCACCAATTAGTCTTCAAAATATCCTGATAAGAGTTTGAGAAAAGTTTTAGCAATAATATCCTGAGGATGTCCCTAGTACCTGTTTATCCTTAGGATTTTTCTCAAAATTTCTCCTGATCATCCTTAGGATATTTCCCAAGTTCTCTTCTGTTCATCCTTAGGATATTTCCTACGATTTTTCCTTTTCATCCTTAGGATGGTCGTCATCTTCAGGATGTCCCTAGTGTTTAATCTGTTATATCTCCAAGATAGACTTAAAGATATCTTTTCCTTTTTGATAAAGGTTTATCAATAAATTTTGAAGATAACCTGTAGAAAGGTAAATAAAGTTAAAATTCTAGCGACAAGGCCTTATAGAAACCGGGGTCAAGCCCATTCTGATGTGATATCTTGAGGATAACTGGTGACATGGCCAAAGATGAACTGGCGTTACAGCCTAAGGATGACTGGCGACTAGGCCAAATACGAGAAAGAGACATTGAAAAATGCCTAAACCTTGGGGATTCAATGTATACTCCAAAAATGATGAGATTGTCAGCCACTTTTACAACACCTTTATAAAAAAAATTATGAGGCTCAGATCTGTAAACAATCAAACAAAGAGGATTCATCTGCCATGGCTGCATATTTACCCGGTTGCCATCTGAAAAGAGACTAAAATCAGATCTTCAACGTTTCACATGACCATCCAGATTGCCCCGCCAAGATGCAGAAAATCTAATATTTGCTCTAACTCACTCAAAGTCAGTCAAATCCCATCCTCATTGCCTCTCTCAAAACATATAATATTTCATCGTTAATACACAAAACCACATGGATGATTCATCGTGCAATATAGGATAGATAAATGGCCTACCTAATTTGATTTCCAAGTTCCCTCACAAAGAAAAATTAATGGTTTTTATAACCTAACAGTAATCACCACACAAACTTTTGATATATGGCTGAAAGAAGTTTGTAGAAGAGACATAAAGCATAGATCTGCACCGCCAAAGATGGCATAAAATAGCCACCGACAGCAACAGTATCCCATCACATACTAGTCCCGCCGTCGACATAGAAGGCTGGTAAGCCGCCGGCAACGGCAGTGCAACAACCCTACCTTTCCATTTCTCGATCACGCCACTATATAGCTTTTTTTCTCTCTCTGTGTCGTTGTCCAACGACCGCTCCACCATAGACAGCCAACTGCAAAAGTGGTTGGAAGGAAACCACCCCAAACCGGTGGCGCAAAAAACGCCAAAAACCAAGAATCGACCATAGCAATCGACGGATTCGTCACCCAAAAACCCATGCACAAAGCTCCGGTGAAAAGTGAAGCGGTGACTGGTGAGAGATAGAGAGATAGAGAGAAAGAGAGCCAGAGGGAATGTGCAAAGGGTTTGAAAACTCAAAATATAAAAGCTATAAGAGTTGTACATTTATAAAAGTCAAACTTGTTTCTATTGTACTATTTGCAATAGTACATTTACACACAAACAACTTTTGATAAATATAGTATGAATAATAATATAATTATGAGCAAAACAATCACAAATGCATGTGAAAAAAAAGGGCAAGTCTATTCTTCTACTAGTAGAGTGAAGGCCCCCTCAAATTTAAATCAACTTTGTAACGTAACGTATGAAGGTTGAAATTTTTACGCATATTAGATTAGGCCCATTTATTTATATTAGATTAGGCCTCAGTTATTTTTGTGACACACTTACAACTAAAAAATGGAAGACTCTATATCTATTGATTTGAAGAATTTGTAAAAAAGTTAACTGTTATTGACCATATTAAGTGAAATTTATTTTGGAAGGTTAATAGAATGAAATTACCTATTACATAAATATTCTAATACCTTCTAGTTCTAAACACCTAAAATTCATTTTATCCCCTACTGCATTTGCCACCACCACCACCGATTTTATTCTTTTGTCTGTTCCTGCCTAGTAAACAACACAAAGTAATGATTTATTCCATTCTTATTCTGTAACGAAACAAGACAATAAAATGATAATGACCCATTTTATTCTTTTGTCTATTTGATTATCTCATTCATTCCATTAGTAGTAAGACCATAAGATCTATAATATACTAGTGGGAATGCCCGCGCGCTGCGGCGGGTGTCCCGTTGACATCTTATGAAACGCGACTCATTTTTGTTAGTTTATGTTAGCTTTGACGTAATATTTGAAAAAGACGGTGATAATATTATTTAATTAAATGAAGATTAAGAAAGTGTATATTGGTGGTAAACAAATATGGAGTTTGTAATAGGCTGCATAATCAATCTCTATCATATTGGCTGCAGGCGTTGTTGATAGCGTCTATGTTGGTTGCGTACCATTCATTGTCTGAGTCACTCTCCGGTGCACGATAACACATTTCTTGGCCAATGGAAAATGTCTTGTCATGAGTAACTCAATGAAGCTGTACGAAATCGTTGCACCTATGGATGCCATCAAATGTTTTCACGCTGTAACTTGGTTTCGCGAGCATGAAGGCGCACTATTATTGGAAACCCTTGTGTCACCATCTATCTAATATAATTTACAGCTCATATTTGATAAAGCTATGGCTCCACATAGTTGGCTGGTACATGGCTAACCGAGTTGGCTTGACAAGCTTTAATATGTTGCCTACCTTGGCTATTACAGTTTGTAAGATGTTTCGATTTGGTATTTATAGAACTACATTTTCTTTATCAAGTACGTGTTCATGAAATTTTTGACGTGACATTTGTATGGATTTATGGTCAACAATTTGTCATCAAGCATTTTCAACATGACATATGGACTATTGGTCAAGGCTTTGTCATGTCAATTCATCATAATCATGCAAACTGAAGGACATGGATCTACCTTATGATATCTGGATAAATAATCACATGGGCTTGTGTATAACAATTAATATCAATTCATAAAATAAAATTCAAAAAATTAAGTTTTTTAAAAGAGGGTTGGGAGTTGGGATTAATCTAAGTTCCTGGCATCATAATTTCCCTATACCTATGACCTTACCTTGAAACTATGGACACAACCTTAGTACCTCATACCTTTGTTTACAAAACGTGACTGCCAATTCATTTTTAGAGGCTCGCCAACAGAACCTGAGAAACCAACAACTAAAAAACAACCAAAAACTTATACTAATCTATTTCAGTTAACTTACCTTAACTATACCTGCCAGGCTGCCAATATGGTTTAATTCTTTTTACAATTGATTTTGCCACTATGTTTAAATTTGCAATTTTAAATTGTTGTATATATGATGTTGTTTGTATTTACATATGTGCCATGTAGTTCAACACGTGTGCACCAACAAAAATCGCTCAAAGCCTCAAAAACAAAACAATTTCACATATGTCTGAAATAACAGTTAAAGTAAATAATCTAGTTAACCTTCATGTGGTATTATTAGTGGATTACTAAAACCCAACACACCACTAACTTATTAGCTGGTTGAGAAAGTCATATCACAACCAGGGTGATGGGCTTGTTCGGAGTGGGCTTTTGTTTTTAAAACGCATTTGTAGATGCAGTTTTATTTTATCAGTTATGTTAATTATGGGTTTGTAGTTTATAGTTATTTAGATGATTTTACTTCATGGGATTCATATGTGATGAAGAAATAGGTACCTATGACCCTACAGAATGATGATCAAGATAAGAATAATATTCAGAAACTTAACATTAAACATAAAAAGGGCCAAACAAACCTGAAGGATGAAATTTTCTTGCAATGCACATTTAAAATCTTCAATAAGGACCTAACATACAGAAAACAGAAGTTAAAAAAAGATAGCGAAAAAGATATGCATGTAGAATTTGAGAGATAAATAAGAGGAAGTGAATCTAATACAAAAAAATTTACAAGATAGTCCAACAGGCATAGAAGACATTCTTTAATCAATACCCCGCATCAAATGGGGCCGAAATGTTCAAGATCAGTATAAAATAGACAACAAAGAAAGACAACAGCAAGCATACCAGGCGCAAGTCTGTTTCTGAACCAGACCAAGCGTCAAGCGACTGTACAAAACGATGGTAGTGTGACGATCAGCAATAAATCGATAAACACTTCCCAAGACAGCAATAAGCCAACAAACACTTCTGGTGTAGAAGATGAGTGCAGCGAACAACCGGTGATGAGACGATAAGCAATTATTCGACAAACACTTGCGAAATCAGCAATAATTCCACGAAAACGTCTGGTGCACAAGAAGTTAGCAAACAATAAATGAACAGTGAAGTAAATTAGCAACAACTAAATTAAATATTTCATTCTTGTTCAATTGTGTTGACTGGACAATTCTTTTAACTTTGTTGCTGCTGCATTTAGGTACAAAACATCTTAGCACCAAATGAAACCGATAAATATGATTCATGGTCTGCATGCAAGTTGAATACATCAGATTGCTCCCGGACACAACTCAAGAGACTTTATGGTCATTCTTCTAAACGAACACTCAATGCATTAATGAGTTTGTAAAATGCAACCTAACATAGATTGACCTTTAAACTAAATTTTGTGTTCTTTACTTTCAGATTTTAGGTCAGATTTCGTAAAAACGTTCAGGTCAGGAATTGGTGGATCCAAATTCAACTCCAAATCAAGAGGAATGTTCAACAATTCTTGTTATTCCCACTGTCAAACATGATATCAGGCCAGTTGGCTAGGAGCTCCTGCTTCGAAATTGGATAACAAGGTAAACATTGTTTTATCTCAACAATTTCTAACTGTTTGGCTACAAGAAAGAAATGCACTTTGACTTTGAAAAGTTAAACAAACTGTCTTTTAAGAGTTTTACCGGTTTTTGATCCATTTTGTTGGATCCTTTTAAGTCGTTGAATCACTAACGAGCTTGAAAGTGATGGTTGCGCCTCTAGTTAAATTCGCGAGCTTGACCAAAATGTTGACCAAAGTTCTCATGGTCAATGTGCTTATTTCCCCAGTGGCCACTGCCACGCCCTTCATCATCACGATGCCAAGAATTTTCGGTCTTAAATCCTCCACGACCATAAGGTGGCCTCCCCATGTTATTATGTCCTCCTGTGAGGACAATTTAGTAAAATCGTATTCATAACATAGGTTGGAATGCTACATGATAATGTGCCAGATATGGAACAAGTTTTGGGTAAACCCAATCTCGTATGCGATTGTATATTTGTGTCCCCTAAGGGTCAAGTCACAAGTTTATCCGCTGATATTGGTGTACCCATTTTGATCTTAAGTGTTTAAAAAATTGTCAGTTGGATTTTCATTACCTGAAACCCAGTCTTAAACTATAAACATAAACCGGTTTGAAAATATCAAATACTCAACTACACTTCTTAAAACTTTGTATTTAAACACATCAGCATATCAAAGTAATTAAATGTTGTAAGTAATTTATATGATGTATAAAAAACAGAGCAAAAAGGGAATTTTGGTATTTACCTGAGTAATCACCATCATGACCACCATCAGCTCCAGCATCATGAAACCCTATATCTCGAAATAACCTTTTGTCAGAGTCAGTTCACATGATATGCGTCTGAGTTACCAGACCTAAGAACAACCAGATGGAAATTAAGGGTAATTGTTAATACATGAATAAAAAATATATAGAAAAATACATACCAGTTTGTCCATCCACTTTGGAGGTGATCGTTCATTTGTTGTCATCGAAACCGTAGGTTGATGATGAAGAGAGAGGGAGTTCAGAGAGTAGAAGAAGGTTGAATATTAATGACAAGAGTATTAAAAGAAAGATGGAAGGGGAGACGATAGAAATTGAATGGAAATTGAAGGGGTCGATTGGTTTTAAGATGGTTACAGAATTTCATTGAAGGGGAGACCCTTCATCTGCACCATTGAGGGATAGGGATGGAAGAAGTAGGGTAAGATTGTAAAAATGTTTTGATATTGTAAAGGATGAGGAGCGTGAAATGTCTACATTGCCTTTCTATGTGTCTTAATTGTCACAATTAATCCTATAATACCCTTAAACTCTTGCTTAAATATATTATACATCTTGCTTTTTAAGTTGTATGAAAATAAAAATTACTAACTTGGTCATCACTCCTCCTTAATAAGATAATATAGATTAATTATGTGACCATGAAGGGCCCAACATTAGGGTTGTTATATAAAACTTTTAAAATGATATACAGAAGCTTACGTGATTTAGGGTTGAGAATTTAGAAGCCCTAATCGTTAGACAAGGGTGGGCGATTGTTAGCAGGAGCTATCAAACCCTAACCGTGGGAGACCATTAACAAACGGACATAAACGTGAATTCAAGTTTTTACATTCCTGTCTAAGAGCATCTTTGGGATTGAGTTTGGAAACAACTTATTGACTTATTGGTTTTTTGAAAAAGCCAATAGTCAATAAATCATTTTAAAAAGCCAGCATTTGGTGGTTTTCCAAATGACTTGTTAATTTATTGGTTTTTTCAAAAACCTAATAAATCAATAAGTCATTTTTCAACTCAATCCCAAACACATGCTTAAGGGTGTGTAACTAAAAAGGCTCCTAAACTATAAAATACAAAAAAAAAAAAAAAACCCTTACTAAACAAACGAACATTAACGAAAAAACATACACATCCCGTCCTCCATCCTTAAACACGAACAAAAACAAAGGTCGCGTTCGATCAAACATTCGGAGAGTTTATAATTTACAACCCGACCCATTCCTTAAAACCCGTAAATGAACAACACATCAAAAGCCCTAAAAATAAAAATCCCAAATTTTCATTCCTTTAAAGAAGAAGACGAAGAAATAATGGGGAAACCATCGAATTCAACGCAAGATATTCACACAGCAGCTCGATCAGGTGACCTTGTTGCCGTACAGACCATTATCACCTCTAATCCTTTGTCTGTTAACTCCAGAGATAAACACTCAAGAACACCGTATCCTTTATTCCTCTTTTTTTTAACATCATTTTTATCTTCTATATTTTATTCTAATTCAAGTTTTTTTCTTTTTTTTTTGCCTGCACTGTATATGATTTCATCAATTTGTTTGTACGCGAGGCGCAAGATGTTTATATAATATTTTTTATATTGCTCATAGGATTTT
>JAUTDX010004578.1:0-47208 GCA_030844895.1 Ambrosia x helenae
AAATTTTGTACCTCAAACCAAAAACCAAACCAAACCAATTCAACCAAATTGATTCGGTTCGGTTTCGGTTTAAAACCAAAACAACCAAATTCAACCAAACAAAACCAAATTGAAACGGAGATTTTTTTTCTCTAACTTATATACCTATATGTTCCAAATCCGAGAGAAAGTTTGCAATAAATATAAACCAAAAAATCAAACCACGCACCAGAAATATTATAAAAATTAGAAATAGTAAAATGAACCATAGTTTCCTAGTTTTATACTCAGATTATTACCTCTATAAATTGGTGGACTTTATTTATTTTGGGTTGGGTTTGATATTTTGGGCTTATATATTATATATGAGTTATTAAATATTATTATTATTATTTAAATATTTAATTATTTTACAGGTTTATTCGGTTATCCAAATAAACCGAATAAAAAAAATATAGAACCAAAAACCAAACCAAACACCGAATAAGCAATTCGGTTTCGGTTAAAACCAAACCAAAACACCAAATTCGTTGTTCGGATTGGTTTTTCGGTTACGGTTACGGTTCGGTTTTCGGATTTTATTTGGTTTGCGGTTTTTTCTGAACACCCCTAGTTTGCCCACCTTGGGATAGAAGTGGGACCGCCACTGTGTATGCTCGATACAAATGGAACTAAGCCTGGCCCAATATCTATCAACATAACACCATGGCCATCTACCTCTATTGGACTTGTTATGGCCCAAGAAACAAAATAACACTACACAACTCAAAACGCTCAAACAAGATACAAGGAGCAAGACACCACTATGAATCCAATCCATATCTTCAGTCAAATTACAAATGGTCTTCGAATATTTAAAAGCCCAATTTCAGATTATTGTTGCAATATATTTTATAGCACCACCAAACCATGGTAAGTTCTCGGCCCATTTTGTCTTCTTGGTCACCTTACTATATTGGGTTGTATCCATACTTAGCATTATTTTGTGATTAGCCATAGCGCCTATGGAACAATTATTATGTAGCTTGTCTTCATCTTTGACCGTATTTGTGGCTTGGACTTTTTTAACTTCACCCCAACTTATTTTGGATACCTCTAATGGAGGCTAGCATCTTTGTCTATGCAGCACGAGGGCTCAGGGGTTTTCACGGCAAAGGCTGTGTGACTATCTGATTTATAAATCTACATAGAAAATGGTACACTTGTAAAAGAAAAAGTACATATATTCTTAAAAAAAACTGCTTTGTTATCAATAACAAATTTACAACATCGAATTTAACAAACTAAATAAAAATCCCAATAAACTTCAAAGAACGCTTCTAAGAAACAACCCTAAAGAATGATCTTCCTGTCATAGTATTCAAAACAACAACTCAAACAAAACGAACGGCGGTATTTAAGATCTGTTGCACTTGCATTAATATAATTAAAACAAACATCATCAACCCTTTCTAGCTAAACATCATGAAGTTTAACAATCCAGCCTAAACTTCATAAACAGGATTTTGCATGTAGTAATTATTGATTGATGTTTTTCTTTGACTGTAAGAATCTTCAAAAAAACAACAATTCAAAGTTCACTGCAGACGGATTGTTGATAATCATTTTTCCTTTGATTGTAAGAATCTTTTAGAATATTGGTGGAAGGAAATTTGATCGTAATATCATTATGACTAAGGATACAAAGTTAGAAACTGAAAAAAGTGAAAGGCATATAAGATTGGGAAAGGAATATTGATATTTCCTTTCTATTTATAGGGTGAATAAACAATTTATCAATTTTCAGTTATAAATTTGAACTATAACAACATCATTTATTACAAAATTAAATTTGTTATTAAAGAAAACACTATAAAATATATTAAATAAGTAATCTAAACTTTATAATTAAAGTCATTAACCTTGGAGTATTTTATTTTTATAAAAACATGTCTATTTTTTTATTTATAATGTCGACTTATATTTTCAATAATATATAACTTTTGGAGCTTTTATAGAGAAAACACACTTACAACACAAAATAATAACATAATATTTTTAATAAAATTAGTTCAAATAGTAATCATTAAGTTTGGAACTCGAGCTTCTGTTGATATAAAAATTCTCAGTGATCCATTGTACGGTATAACAGCATAAACAATTTGAGTTGTTTATTAAGAAAAAAAACATCTAAAACTCAACTTACAACATTATTCATTACAGATATTTGTTGAAATTTGTTTTTCATTACACAATTTAATATCTTCAATCTCTTTCTACTTTTCACCCCTGATTACAAAAGAATCGATTTAGCAACTACGGGAAAACAGCACGTGCAATATACAAGGACACTCACTAATTAATAAGAATAATATTTGTAAGAAACATCATTGAAGCCATACTTTCAATACAAATTTACATAATTATAAATTATAAATTAAAAACTATAGCAGAAGAAATAAATAAACTTAGATAGACCTAAGTATTGAAAGTAGGAGCTCCCAATGAAGTTACATACAAGCGTTCGTTAAACAAATACATTATAAGTTCCATTTTAATTAAAAGATTCTTATAATGGAGCTTCAAGGGAAACTTATAACGTAAGATTAATATATGAATTCCTGAAAGCATGGAAAAGGCTTACAGGCAAGATTCATATAAATTGCCTCGGAACAGACAGTAGGTATAACAAACGATCTTTTACTAAATAATAATATAATAATAACAATACATATACATAATTTAAGTTGAGAAATTACATATAATATATAAAATACTGACAAAACATCTACTTTTTAATGCTATTGTCACGTAAACTTTCGTATTTGTTATGATATACAAAACATCTTCTTTTTAAATTTAAAAAAAAGTATTACTATAATAAAATAATTTTTTTAAAAATTTAAAATAGGAAATATTATTATTATTATATTAAAAAATTATCAAAATTTGAACAAACTAACTTTCGAAAAAGTATCATGTTTTCGACAATCGAGGATCTAAATCTTTAATGGAGATTTTGTTACAGATAAGAACTGTATACCATCATGACACTTGCTTGTAATCAGATTATTTCCCAACCAAGTGCTGTACTATTTTTTTTATTAAAGTACTGTTGAACTGAATAGCATTTAAATCAAACAGACTCAACTAAAGATCTATACAGACACATGAACAGATGTATTCCATAATCTATTGCACATATTAAAAAACTGAAGATGTTAACAGTAGATGTTATTAGAGACGTTCTTTACAAAATTCTCATCAACACACAATAAATTAACTACTTCTAAACATCAAAAATGACAAACAATAAAAATCGTCATTATTATTTTTTGAAGATCGATCTTCAAGATCGTCATTATTATTTTTCACTGACCTCTCTTAATATTCTAAGCTGAATTTAATTAGAAAATATTACACAATTTTATTATTTAAATAATATTGGTTATTCTATATAATTTTATCTAACTTACTTTTTAGATATAGCTTATAAGAGAAGCTATATGTTATGATTATACCTGAAAAATAATTAAACAAACACAATTTTCTATATTAACTTTAAACGTTTACTCAAAATTTAAATATGGTCGGCAAAAGATTGAACAGTTATTACAAACATTACTAATATATTTATTCGGCAAAACATATTTCAATATTATATAACTTTTTATATTTTTAGATGTATTATCTAACTTCAACATTAACATCAAATTATTGATTGTTTGTAGAGATTTTTCGAGAAAAGCAATTTGAACTTCAAAGTAACATCGAATTATTATCAATACTTTGAGAAATTTTAGAATGGATTTCAAAATAATATCATTATTAATATCATTATATGAATATGAAGTAAAAAATTAGAATATCAAAATGCTTTATGAAAAAAAGATATGAAAATACAAATGACGCATCTTAAAATATATTATTAATTAGTATCAATAATAAAATAAATAATAATAATCAAATACTGTTGACAGAAAACCCAAAGCATCATTTTAAATATATTTTGACCTGAACATATGCTAAAGATTATCTAAAACTCTATTGCCATTAAGTGATCATCTGTTGAAATAGATTCACCATCTGGATGAATTGTATATGCTCAAGTTTAACATGATGATTACATTATACTGCAAAGTAAAAACAATGAATAATATTTTAATGTAACATTGCAACTTCATGAAATTTATAATCTTTTACATGAAAAAAAAATAAAAAAATACACAAAAAAATGAATGAAACTAATATTTCCAAATGAGTAATTTTACAAATATTACCAAATTCAATGTACATCTCCTAACTATTTCTATAATTCTGTTGTAAGAAAATAACCATCTGTTTCACGAAAGACTACTAATATTGAAAGATATACGAACAAAACACTATATTATCAAGTACCAAGTAATGCATTTTACAATATTCGAGTAAACAACCTAAAACGAAAATTTTAACTTTGGTAGAATCCTTTCCAGAATTCAATACAAAGAAGGAAAAGTATAAACATCTTATTCTACGTTTATGACCGATCTGCTTCCTATATAACCACTGGTCTTCTTCAGCAAATAAATATTGATTGTATGTAAGCATTTTCCGAGAGCAGCAATTACAACTTCAACACTAACATCGAATTATTAGAAATACTTTGTTGAGAAGTGTTTGGAATGCATTTGAAAATAAGATCATTATTAAGATCATTATGAATGTCAAAATGAAATAAGCATTTAGAATGTAAAAATGACTTAAGGGAAAAACATATGAAAACAAATTACAATTTCTTCTACTTTTATAGAGAGAAAATAACCATTAAATTTAACTAATATAATTATAATAAAATAAATTAATTGTCAGAAAACCCAAAACATCATTTTTAAATATATTTTGGGCTGAAGATCTGCTAAAAACATATTTAAAAGTCTGATGAAATAATATGAACATTTGTTGAAATAGAATGAACATATGTTGAATTATATATATACTCAAGTAAAACATAATTATTATTACATTATATACGACAAAGTAAAAAATAGCGTATAGTATTTACAACATATATCAACATAGAAACTAAAATTAAGCCTAACATCATAAATCTTTATTAGAAAATCGGTTTATAAAATACCTAAGATTTTCTAATTAATAAGATAAACAATAGAAAGATTTAGAATACATTTTAATATGATAAATATTTTTTTCAACTAATTTTATAAATTGTATAAATAACATAATATTACTAATTAAACTTCATATTTATACGTTTTTATATAAATAACCATCTGCTTGACCAAAAGTCAACCATGGTTGAAACATATCTTTCCTTTACTGTATGACACTGTTTCAAAAACAACTGTTGACTGTTCAACAGTATAATAAAGCAACAGAGTTAGTATATGATACAGATGTTGACTTTCAAAATTTTTGATCAGATATATGCCACATCATTTTCACAAAAACAAATTTTTTGCCATATCAGCAACCCTTTTTCATTCCTTTTGTCCTAAAAAATAAACGTAACACTGTCTTATTGACTTTTGAAAACACAAAGATGGTTTTCCTCTTCCACACCCTAAATAGATTTCACGTAATCTTCTTCAATCTTCTGCATGGATCTTCAATTAAAAAGCCTCATAACAATCTACCATACTTGGTTAAAACAGAACGTAACACACAATTTCACTCAATAATCGATATTCTCACAAATTCGAAATATCTACCCATTCTCACCGCTGACGCTCCAATATATGTCGAAACTCTAAAAGAATTCTGGGTGAACGCGAACTTTTAGATAAAGAAAAAAAGATTGTTTCGAAAATTAGAGATACAGATATTCAGATCATCGAAGAATCCATCTCCACAACATTCTCAATAAACGACTTGCAAGGTAAAGTCTCTTTTTTGAAAGATGAACTCAACGAAGAGTTCACTAAAAGAGGGTATGTAGGAACAGCGACTGGGGGCGACAATAATGAAACCCGATTTTCCCCCACCAATGAAGTTTTTCTTCCATACCCTTCTTATTTGTCTATCCGCAAAGACAACTTCTTTTAATGAAATACATTTGAACGTACAGTATCTTGGGTATGCAATTTTAACAAACAATGATTACAATTTATCCAAGGTTGTATTCTCAGATATAATTCGCAATTTCAAAGGCATAAAATCAACTCAAAGTAAGTCATTTCCTACTGTATCCAAGACTAATAAGCTTCTACTTGAAAAACCTTTTGACTGAAGAGAATTTTAAAAAAGGTGAACCAAAGACAATTAAAAGCTTGTCAGATAAAACTTTAACAAAAATGTTGCAATTTAAAAGCAAACAAAGTGAAGTTTCAACATCTGTCGTTGCAACACCTGTTTCAGAAACAACTGCTACAACTGCTACTACTACTGTCCAGGATACTACAACAACTGGTGTAGAAAACACAAGAGGTAAGTCAAGAAATAAAGCTAAATCCATACAGCCAAAAGAATCAAAACAACTGTTGCAACAAAACCCCAACCTTCTCTTAAACAGCCTACTTCTAGAATTGCAGCTGGTTTTGAACCCTTGTTTCAAGCTGCTTCACAAACTCAGACACATACCATTTCCTCTCCACTTCCTACAACTGAGAATGCACAACCAAAAGAAACTGAAACTGCGATGGTAACAACTGTTGATACTATAATTGTGGACTCTGTACCGGTTGGAAGTCCGAAGAACCAACAAAAAAAGCATTCACCTCCTTTGAAAGTGACTCAACTAACGTGATTGAAACAAATACAATAACCACATCTGGTAGGATTTTCTGATAATCCTATTAATGAATCTGATGCCTTCGAATATCAAGAATTGACGGAAAGAGTAAGCAAACTTGAATCTTTAATGGAAACATTGATTTAATTCTACAATGGGTCACCAGCATCTATTGCCAGTAAGATATGGGAATACGTTGTCCCAATTATCCAAACTCATAGAGAAATGGCAGACCTTAATCATAATTCAAACATGGTATTGATAAGAAACATGGTGGACGCTAGATACAAAGATACTCAAGCTGACATCAAAGCCATCAAAAACCATCTACTAAAGACCACTGGCTCTGCCCCAACAACAATTTATGATGAAGATCAAGAAAATAATAATGAAGCATCAAAGAAGAACAAAGCCCAAGAGAAATTAATAAACCTGCCACTTGACAAGGAAGCACAACCAAAGACATTAAACCCTTCTAATGTGCAAACACCTGATAATCCAGGATCTGTTCCATTCATAACAACTGTTCAGCATCAATCTACAGTGGCTTTAGAGAAGAGAGTTGATGAAAGTGCAAACCAAAAGCCAAAGAAAGAGCTGTTACTTAAGTTGAAGGCGAAAAAGGAGCGAGAAACGAAAGCTGTCGCATTGATTAAAAAAAGAAAAGAGCAGCAAATGAAAGAGGAGGATATAGGCTCCTCAAAAAGAAGAAAAGTACAAGGAACACATGCAAAAGAAAAACTAACATTCCCTACAAATACTGATAGCCAAGAAACCACAAAAATACCAAAGAAAACAACAATCCAAACAACATGTGTTGAATTTGAAAATGTGCAAACTAATGTTTCCATCACAGATCAAATATCTATCTTCATAGTACCAAAGGGCTTTCATATCTTGTCCTTAACTTAGAAGCAGTAAAACCTGAGATAGGCTCTTTCTACTCAACAGCATTGTCACTGTGTTTCAAGTCTCTTGAAGGTTTTCCAAAGCCTAAGAATATTAAGAAGTATTTGGAGTTGAAAGAAAAACAGACTGACATGCTTTTAAAGCAGAAAAGTGTTGGAAAAGATGACAGGGAAACACAACTAATTTTACAGGATTTATTCAGCAAACTAAGAATTTTAGAAGAATACTTAAGTAAGCTATCAAAGACAGTGTCTAACAGCCCAGCTGACTCTGATATAGAAAACATTTTGAGAGAATGATATATTAATGAGATAATGAAAACCAAAAGTTACACAGCGAAGAGAAGTCAATTTGCTGGTTGGGATTCTAAGGAACTGGAGAGTGAACTTAACGGAATTAAAGAGATGGCTAAAGAACCTAATCGTAAACAAACTCCACCCAAACTGGAAGAAGGGAAAAGAAACTGACACTAAAAGAGTTTCAAAGTTAAAAAGAATAAGAAAGGAATTGGTGGCTGCTAGTTTTGGACTGATGACACAAGTTCGTCATTGGAAGGAATTTGAACTGATGGATTGCTACAAAAAGCTTGAGGAATGAAGAAAAGTTGATCAACTCTACCAAGAAAGCCAAATTATGATGATGGTGACCAACCAGCTCGAAACAACAAAAAAACTCTGTTCTCAATAGATGATCTTATAACAGGCAGATTCAGGGAAATGATCGGGCAAAGTAATCCATCAGAATCAAGAACAGAAAAGGAAGAGGCTGATAACAAAAGTTTGTAAACACTGACAATTAAATATAACATCTGTTTAAATAGCATCTGTTATATTTCTGCTGCTATTGACTGAAAATGAATATATGATCTGTTTAAATACCATCTGTTATATTTCTGATGATACTGAGTAGTATCTGTTCTCCTAACTATGCTATTGAATAGCATCTGTTATAACTACGATAATATTAAATATCAGCAGTTATGTTTGATAATGTAGTTCCATTCCAACTAATATACAACCAACTATAATACAATAATAATATAAAAAAATAAATTCTTGTCTACTAAATTGAAATTTAATAATCAAAAAGTAGATAACTCTTAGGCTTAGATCGCTCCTTCCGGGGTCCTTTGCATGAAGAGGATAAGCACCAACGTTTAGTTTATCAGAATCCTCAAAACCTCTTTTTCCATTGGGAGTTATAGTACAATCCATTCCAGCATCAACGGTAGAGGAATCACCGGTAACAGACACAACATCCTTCAAATAATTCACAAAAACAAATAATGATATGTTAAATAACAACAAAAACTTAAGAAACATCTTAATCCAGTTACAAATTTCAAATATACTCACCTTTAACATCAGTTGGCTACCAGCCTGCTCAGATTCTGCTTGGTTAATAGATTTGAAATCACAATCTACCTGGCTGACCTAAACATTGTACATACAAAATAAACATACAAGGTTAATTGTTAAGACAACATTCAAAGGTAAAAGATAGTAAGCAATTCCTAAAAATGGGTTTAGTTTAATACCTCATCCACGTTACAATATCCATTACTACGAACAACAATTAACTCGGAAATTACGAATGGATTATCACATATTTTCATGACTATGTAGACATGGGAGTTGTTTGTAAAATTGTATTCAGAAACATCAATTTTAAAAAACCATCATCTTATCAAGCAAGCAAAACAATTCTTGAGGCAAACTTTCACTAACACCAAGCTTCAACTGCCTTTCTCTTATACGACTTGCGGATGATCCGACAACGCTCATAACATCTCGGTCAAACATCACAAAGGATACACTACCAGTCTCATCCTGAACCCTGACATGCACCTTGAACCTAAAACAGATAGACGAAAAGATTATCTAAAAACATATATACAGCTTCATAAAAATTCAATCATCTTATATAAAAAAACAAATTGTACTTAATTAGATCTAAGTACATGGTAGTAACGGAGGTACAATGACATTCACACTTGGAACAAAACAAAGCAGAAGCAGGCAATTTGAGAGTTTCTTCAGTAACATTTTCATGAAGCTGTAAGAATTCTGATTTAGTAATCACATTCCCAAAACATCTGCGACACGCATCATAAAACCATCCATAGCCTTTTTGCACAATTTTAATTGTCGCAACTACAACACAACACATTGGCTGCCAAAAAATAGAAATAAAGACTATATTACTTAACAAAAAAGGCTGTAATAAGGAGAACAAATATTAATCATAATCAATCAATATTAAAACCGTATCAATCTCCATAAGCTCCTCAACACATTTTTTTTTTCAGAACCAACAATGAATTCCTGAAGCAATGGGTAAACAGAGTGTTTTGAAACTAATGTTTGAGAAGTAGAAGCAACATCTTGTCCTTGCTTCAATATAAGACTAAAAAATAGCTGGAATTAATAAAACAAACCAAAAATTTCTAATTTAATTATAAATCCATAAAAAAGACACTGTACCTCCTTCTTAACTCATTCACCTCAATTAAATCTACATTCGGAAACATCCGAGTTCCAAAGCTGTCACTTTCAACTATAAATTGATCTAAATACATACATATACATATATATATATATATATAAAACTACAACGCACTGACAAATGTTAATAACAGAAGTATAAAATAAATTACCTTTTGATTCCTTAACCTTGTCATGTTGTATAATAGCCATTATATGTTCATTACCAGCGTTTTGAGAAATGAATTTGTTAAACTGTTCTGCATAAACATTCCTCATAGTATATCGCAATATCGTATCACTACATAGAATCAATACACAAACATAGGTAAATATATATAAAAAATTATAAAAATTAAATAATGATTTGGTTGATTTTTTAGACCACAACTAAACAAATTAAACAAAAAAAAATGAAAGTAACAACAATAATTTACAAACAAAAAACAGGGAAACGCTTACTCCAAGTCTTGAATATCAAAATTCATCCTTTTAGTTTTTTAGGAGGTCGTCCAAACACAGCCAAAGATCCATACCAAATGAGATCACCGGCAACAGCTATAAAATGTAAATATAATTCAAAACATAAACACAAAATTTTTAATATACTCAATATATTAAATTTAAAGTAAGAAACAAACCAACAGACAAAAGTTCATTCGCTTCGCCTTTAAGAATATCCTTAAAAGCAATGAAATTGAATCCATACTCAACACCTTGCCAACCAACAATACGGCTAACAGTGGTACAACGATAAAAATTGATCTTATAATCATGTGCTACAACTTTGTATGGATCCTTGTTTTCACCGACACCAAACTTAGATAGAATAACGACATCATCCTCTTGAAGTGGATGGTCAAAAAGGTGGATCAAATAACTCTTTATGAAGGCCTGAATCTTATCACCTATAAAATAAATATAAAAGAAAATATCAACGACAACAGCTTTAATAACATAAGGTAAACGAAAAAACATGAGAAAACATCAACGAAAGTAAGGTTAGAGAAAAATTTCACTACCTGCTCATCAATCAATACCATTTCCATGTTAAAACTTTCTTTCCACTAAACATCAACAAAATAACTCAAATAACATAACATAAAGTAAGCAAAAAGCATGACAGAAACAATATTTGTATTTATATCATGAATAACAACATATAAAAATATCCTCAGAAAAAATTACATTACCTGCTCATCAATTAATATCATTTCTATCTTAAAACTTTCTTTACACTTTCGTATGATACGAACCTTCAGAAACCAGATATCTTTGGATGAGTTCAGATCATAAACAAAACTATCAATTCTGTTATGAAGATTCATCGAGAAGATTTTAACAAAGATTTCGAGAGGAGATTTTATGAATTAATTTGTGAAAGAAAATGGTTGTGTATAACGAAAGCATATGAGATAATAATCATTATATAGCTGCACAAATCACACTTCCCTATGTTAATTCGAAATTTCCCTCTTAAAACTTCAAAAAGTTAAGGGCTGAATGTGTACTAAACAGATGTTCATAACAGCTGCGTATAGTTAACAGATGTATATAAACAGCTCACTTATTGGTCAGACCAGCTGTTAGTAAACCGAGGGTACCAAACAGATGGTTTTAAAGTCAACAACGGTGCTTTAACGTGACCCACGTATTTTTTCTGAATATTTTAAGGTGTTTACTGACGTCAGTTTTTGCATCACGCAGGTATTGGTGGCCTACCTAAAGTGTTAACACATCAGCTTTCTGACGTCACTCACGACTCTCCTATTATTGAAAGTATGCAGTAAGAAGCGTCTGCAGAAGCATTTTAGCGGCTCCGAGTTAAAATGGTATTGATCAGAGAATTCTGCACTGCACTGGAATGAATTCTGCTACTATACAATGTCCGGTTTGGTGCATAAAAATGTTGCAGTATTGTTGGACTCTTGGTGAACCTTTTTGGTGGATCAGAAACAAACTCTGCATCTGTTTTGATGCTCATACACGCTGCAGTACTGATTTCGCTGCAATTAATTCTGCAGATTTTGTGTTTGCTGATACCGATGTGCAGAATGCCTTACAATCTGCTTGGTGATTTGTAGAAGTTACTTTGGATGACCAACTAATGCATGATGGATGTATAGAAAGCGTCTAAAAATAATGGCACATTGGAATTAAATTGTAGAGATCTGGGAAAATAGATGCAAGAAGTGTGTGCAAGATTACAAAGTGCTTATCCTCAAGAACATATAGCTCAAGCGAATCCGGTTATTGACTTTTCATTGACTTTGGATGGGAGATAGTAGTTATGTACTTGTTAGGCGAGAGTCTCGTATGTATGTTGTTTCTCTTTAATACCGGTTTTCTAACCTCTGGTTAGGAAACTTATGTACTCGCTAATGTTTTGGTTGTTTCGTGTGGAATAAAGTTATCTCCTTCTCCGTTAAAAAAAATATATGAATCGAGTCATGACTGCTTTTTTCATAGATCTACTTTATTACATTATATAGTGCAACACATTTACCAACTTCATTAGGAATTTTTGGGAAAAGTCACTACAAGGAACGGCCTTTAGCGATGATATTTGTCGCGGCTAATAGAGGTATATGTCGCCGCTAAAGGTTTGTCGCTAATGATCCACAAGCTGCTAAACAGATTTCAGAGACAATAGCGGTGACATGTCGCCGCTATTGCCTCTTGTACGATGAACTCACTGCCATCCAATCTAGATCGTGTGTCAAATGTGTAGCAAATGCGTAGTAAATAGTTTCCGACAGGGCTTTTTCTAACATTAAGATTTTGTGTCAAATGTGTAGCACATCTGAATTTGTGACATATTTATGACGGAAAAGTGCATTAGAAATAGCATAATTTCTAGTAGTGTCTCTATTGTAATCAACGGCCCTGAAATGTTTTAAAACCCCACGTCAGATCATGGGGGGCATTAGCGGCGACTTCTCCCTAGTAATGATCATTATTGTTGGGTCTATAATAATGAGACTGACGCTATCAAATAAATATTGGTGATCCATATTGGTGTTTTACTATTTAGGATCGAGAACACTTGGGTTCTCGGTTATTTAAGGGGTTTGGGCCAAGAACTACTTAGTTCTCAGTTGGGCTTGGGCTAGGCCATGTGGGCCAAACCTAGCGTAGGACCTATATAATGTTTTATTTTGTTCATTTGTTAACTTAGCGGTTTACATTTTCAATAAAACACTCTCTAGTATCAGACGAATCCTTTAGAGATCGTATGCTATTGAGGTTGTTAATCAATCGTTTATTGTGTTCTTGAATCATATAATCACTAGATTCCGCCTACTGATTATATTACTTGATATCATTGTTAATTCGGGATTTACAATTGGTATCAGAGCCATTGAAGCTATTCAAGGCTCGGTTTTCGATATCATAGATTCAAGTTTCGCGTTTATGGTTGCAAGATTTGAAGGTATTTGTTTGATTTTTTTTTTTTGGTATTAAGTGCCTTGTTCTTGTGTTTCGTTGATAAAACAAAAAAAAAAGTCATTTAATAAAAGGGATATTGTTGCTTTGAGGCTTTTGGAATCGTAGCATCAAAGAACTAATATGTTTATCCTTGAGTTGTTTTTTGTCGACAGTTATATATACACATATATATAAAATTGTTTGCAACCATTGTTTAGTTCACAGCCTTAAACGTGTGGGTATAATAAAATTGTGGTTGTTATCATCGACTGATCGACATCTAGAATGTTAAGGAAAGGTTAAGACTTTGGTAGAAGAATTATTTAGATGAGTTATCAGAATACATGACACGTGGGTTTTCGGTAATTGTTCTCGGGCTAATCAAACTTGAATTCACGAAAATCAAGTGAAAAAGAGGTGTTTGATCCGATTTTGGTCATTGGGAAGGTGTTTGCCGGAATTTAGGAAGGTTGGTTATGTTAAAAGATTTGATAAAATCTTTAAAATTTTGAAAGGATTTTGGTTCTCAGTTTTGAGGTTCCCGGATTTCGGTTTTCTCGAATTTTAAGTTTGTTTTCGGATTCTCAGTTTGCTACGTTTGAGGTTCTCGGGATTTTAGTTTTGTTCTCAAAAAGGAGTTGGTTCTCGGGTTTCTTGTTATTGGAGTTATTATTTTTCTCGGGTTCCACAGGTTCTCAAAAATTTAAAGTGCTCTCATGTTTCAAGATTTGTTCTCGGATTTACAAGTGGTTCTCGAGTTTTTGCTTTGGTGCATGAATTTAGCTTGGCTCCCAGAGATTAGTTTCTGTTCTCGGAATTCTATTGGGCTTTCACACGGTTCTTGGACTGCTCAGTTTTGAATAAAGTCCTAAATACGTTCTCGACTCATTCATAAAAGAAGTTCTCGGATTTTTGGTATTCGGGTTTCCAAACCTGTTCTCAGTTTGTTCTTGTTCTCGGATTAGAGTTCTCGAAGTTTATTTATGTTTCCGGATTGGTTCTCGGATTTAAAGGGTTTGTAGATCGTCATTTATCGATTTAAAATGTCTGCTCAACTTGATCTACTAAAAATGAATTCAATGGATTTAGACATCTCTTAAATGAAACTGTTGAAGCACAAATCAGCAGATTTACGAAACTCATGTCTAAAATGAAGTCTGGCGGAATTGAGGTGTCAAACAGTGAAGTTAACAAAACACTTCTGAATGCTCTGCCACGTTCACGTCATTGGGATACAAGTGTGTTTAAAATCAAGAACACGGAGAATTTGCGTACAACAAAGCTTGAAGATTTGATCTCAATAATAAACAAGTATGATCAGGATGAGAAGCAGAAAGTTGAAAATGTTGCTGTCACTCTGCCAAGTTACATATCTGCTACAATTTCTACACCCGCTCATGTTGTTCCAGTAGTGTTCAGTATCAGGTTCCTGTGCCGTTACGATATATCAATCATGCTTCACATGAGGTATTTTCTGATTTATGCTCTAATGCTTGTGTTGAAAAGGCTAAATATTACAAAGGTTATAACTCTCAATTGGTAAGAGAAAATGACGAGCTTAAAGGAAAGATTTCTTGCCTTAATAGCCGAACCTCTGGCTACAAAACTTAGAGTAGAAGCCTTAGAAAAGGATGTTGTTCAATACAATAATGATTTAAGCAATAAAACTTGCCTTGTAATGCATCAGAAGAAAGTTCTTGATGAACTTAGTGCTGAGCTAGATTCTTTGAAATCAAAATTTGAAAATGCCGATTTTCATTTTAGAAAATTTGACTGTTCTAGTGAGCGTGTTGAGAAAATGATAAGTTCAAAACTCAAGTTTAGGGAAAACAAAGGAGCTGGTATAGGTTTTGTAGAAATTGCACCTCCCTACAATCACAACTACACCGGATTGCCTCTTTCAGATGAGGAAATAGAAAATGAGAAAAATATGGAATATGGGAAGGGGTTGGTGGTTAAATCTGCAAAGAGTGTTCCCATAACGGTAACAAAACCAAAGGGGTTAGTGGTAGAGTCGGTTAAGTCTGTGCCAATTAAGATTACTGAACCAAAAGGTCATAGGAAACAATTTAAGTATGTTGCTCCTCTTACTTCTGTTCCCGCCGCAAAGTTTGTTAAATCTGAAAATAATGAAATGAGCACTAGTGTTGAATCTGAAAACAACAACTCTGACATTGTCGATGCTGACAAAGCTTCAACAAAATCGAATTCCTCGTTAGGATCAATTGAATCTATGTTGTTTAAAAGCATTGCAAAATCTATCAACTTTGAAAGCTCTTCAAGTTCGTCAACTGAGTCAGAAACATCAGATGAATCTGACTCAGAAAATTTGTTTGATTCAAAAACTATTGGGACAGGAACAGTAAAAGAAGTAACTACTGAATTTAAATGTGTGAATAATTCTGATGCTTCTACTTCATGTGCAGAAACAGTTTTAGTTGAACATTGGATTGAAGAAGATGAAAAATATTCTAATTCTAATGACTCTAAACTAAAAACAATTTATGATTCTTCTGTTAAAAGTGATGCCAGTGTAGGTTCCGTTCTTAAGAGCAATGAACCTACCTCGACTACTTTTGCTAAAACTGATGATGGTTGGTTGAAGACTTCGAAGTTGTCAAGTAATGCTTGTCCATATATGCCAAAGTTTCTCTTGAAACCAGCAGTAAATGGCACAACTGAGAAATATGTGCCACCAAAACCTGTTTTACAAAATGAAATATGTTTTCAGAAAATTGGAAAACATACTTGTTCTAACTGTGATAAACAGGTCCAGGTCACACAAAGAAGGGCACAGAAACAACCAGCTGCACAAGGAAGAACTTGTCCTCATAAATCATCAGAATCTGCAAGTGCTCACAGATCAAATAGTGTTGCATATGTTAAACAAAGCAGAAAGTTTGAGGACAGTTGGAGAAAATCATCCAACAAATCGCATATATCATCTTCTGTTGGATCGAATGAACCAGGATATGCTCCTTACGTGAAGAAGCAGACGTGTTACAATTGTGGAATTCCTGGTCACATTGCTCGAAATTGCACACATCGTCCTTATGTGCCATATTATAAACAAAATCAGAGGGTTATACCCGGATATAACAACTATTCCCAGTCAATGAAGGTTCCTCAACCTAAGACAAGGAAGAATGTGAATCCAAAGGTTAAACCATCTGATGGTGACTGGAATGCTGCTAAGAACAAACGAAAGGTTGTTGAAGAACAAAAACAGATTTTCAAATCTAAACAACCTGAAAAACCAAAAGTGTCTACTCCAAAAGTAGCTAAATTGTTTGTTAAGCCTAAAAAACTTTGGAAACCAAAAGCAGCAACAATTCCAAATTTAAAGGACATGTGCTTGAAAGAAGTATCTTACATTGATGCTTCTGGACTGCCCAGGACCTCTATGGCCTGGGTACCGATGTCTAATTAATCTCCTTACTTATGCAGGGACAGCCAAGGAGGATTATCGTCAACCACTAGTGTGTTGATAGTGGTTGTTCCAAGCATATGTTAGGTGACATCTCTGTGTTACATAATTCTACATCTTTTAACACAGAGTATGTTTCCTTCGAAGGAGATAAGGGAGGTAAGGTTAGCATGGCAGGTACATTTAAATTTGATGCATAAATTTTGAAAATGATTGATTGGTCGTTATTTGAGAATGGTTATAGAAAAGAACAAAAAGATTTTTCTTATTTTTAGGTAAATTTTAACATAAATTTGTCTTTTCCCTTTATTTATGCACAAAATTTAGGGGGAGAAGGGAGAATCAAGAAAAGAAACAAAAATAGTGTTTTATTTTATTTATGTACAAAATTTAGGGGGAGATAGGAGAAAAAATAAGAAAAATACAAAAACATGTGAAAAAGGAAAACTACAAAAAGAGTTTTTGTTGTATCACTTGTGATAAAGACTGACACACGTAAGACCAGTATTGAAACGGTTAGGCTCTAGGGTGATGTGTTGGTAGGCTTGGTCCTAACGACTGGAAAATTGGCTGATCTAGTGACACACTTAAAGAGAACGTATGGCCTCAGTAGGAAACGTCACTTGGATTTGGTACAATTTTTATTTGAATGCTTGTGTGACGTCCCGATACACACTGTGTTCTAGGTCTGAAATATTTTCCTGAAAAACTCATGTATCTCCTTTGTTTTGTATAAGCAAAGACCTGGGGATGCTAGGCAATGTCAGCTTCTGCTACATCCAGATATATGTTGACCTAGCTGTACATTGTCGCGCTGTAGATCAAAACGCCAAAAGAGGCCAATTAGCCCAAAAAGATGCCAATGTGCACAACAAAAGAGGCCCTCTAGAGCCCAAAACACCAAAACCTATATCATTTGAGAAATCAAATTGATTTGTATATTATACCACTCTATTTCTTAATGATCTATTCTTTTCTCTTCTCAACCAAGTCCCAGCCAAGGTTTCAGAATTCTAGAACAGACACCGTGAAAATATGTGGTAGGGAAACTGCTTGCATGATAGAGTGTACCGTATATAATTCTGAGATTTGATATTGACTTGCTTGAGTGTCCATAATTAATACACCAAAACATGATAAATTAGTCACGGACAGTCAAATAAGAAGGTCTAAGGCAATAAGTTTAAGTGGACGAATATACTAGCAATTGCTCGGACCAACTAGAGTAGATTCGTGTTGATAAGTGTCCCTGAGTCTAAATCACAGTGATTCAATCCCCCGAAAAAAATGTGTAGTTATTTTTATTTCAATTTCTTTTTCATTTATTTTGATTCTTATTGTTTTGCTTTTGAGTTTAATTTTATTTTAGTTTTATAAAATCAACCATTCTTGAATATTTGACCTATCATCCATAGTGAAAGAAATCCAAATTTTTGAAATTTTCGCGTGAAAGTCGTCGGAAGAACTTGGTGTTCATGTGTATACTGAATTCTCTGTTATAGTTAAATGTTTGCTTACAAAGTTATGAGAATGTGCAGAATTTGATCTGAATCAAGAAACAGGGGTTGATGAAGAATGATTTCTAGTTGTTAACAAGCATGAAGCATCATGATGAGAAGGTGTACCTGAGGCAAAAGAACTTGATGTGATTGCATGTTCTGATAATGAAAGTACACATGTAGAAGTACCTGTGATCCTGCTTGAAAGACAAAGATTGAAAAAGAAAGAGATATGAGAATCCTCCTCTCACATCCTCTTTTAGCAAGAGTTCAAGCAAATGATGATGATGATCCAAGTTTGGATCTTACTCCCATAAATGAAGAAGTAGCTCGAGTTTGAGAGTACAAAAAGGAAGATTTTCAACAAAACAACACCAACACCCCAGCAACAATCTAGGGGGAGATCACAATGCTACATTCATGTTATGACGATCATTTGACAGCACCAGTCTAGGGGGAGATTGTTGGGTCTATAATAATGAGACTAACGCTATCAAATAAATATTGGTGATCCATATTGGTGTTTTACTATTTAGGATCGAGAACACTTGGGTTCTCGGTTATTTAAGGGGTTTGGGCCAAGAACTACTTAGTTCTCAGTTGGGCTTGGGCTAGGCCATGTGGGCCAAACCTAGCGTAGGACCTATATAATGTTTTATTTTGTTCATTTGTTAACTTAGCGGTTTACATTTTCAATAAAACACTCTCTAGTATCAGACGAATCCTTTAGAGATCGTATGCTATTGAGGTTGTTAATCAATCGTTTATTGTGTTCTTGAATCATATAATCACTAGATTCCGCCTACTGATTATATTACTTGATATGATTGTTAATTCGGGATTTACAATTATTCTTGTTGTGACTCAGGATTCGTAGTGTCTTATCAATATGTATGATTATTTAAGCATTATGTATGCGCATATGAAGCTTGGTTATCATTACAAGAAAATTCGGCTTTAGCGGCGACCCGCCTAGGTGTCGCCGCTAAAGGTCTTGATCCCACCTACCAAAAAGAAAACGAATCATGACCGTTGATTGGTCAGGAGATCAGGGGACGACATTTCATCATACTAAGACCAATAGCGGCGGCCTTTAGCGGCGACTGTCGCTGCTATTGGTCTGAAAATAAGATTAACCCGCCAACGCTTTTCCTTTTCCCTCCCACCTTCTTCACTTCCCCTCTCTCTGTGCTCTTCATCTCTTTGTCTCTCTCTCTGCTCCCACGTCTCCTCTCTCTCTACTCCTCGTCCCACTCTCTCAGAATCACCACCACCGAAGCACCACCACCACTCGGTGAGTTTGTTTTCTTTTTCTTTTTTTTCCTCTTTTTTTCTTTCTTTTTTCTGTTTTTTTGGTTTTTTTAAGTTTGTTTAGTTTTTTTAAGTTTGTTTAATCTTTTTTATTTTATTATAACATGAGTTGTAGGGAAGCACTAACTGAACCAGCTAAAGATTCGCCGCTAATACCAGTTAGTAGTCGTCGCTAATTTTATTTATATTTATGCTTTATATTGTTAGTATTTACGTTTGTATGTGCGTAAATAGGTATGTATGTGTGTATTTAGGTATGTATATCTATATTAAAGTGTGTATTTTTATTTTAAAAACAATATACTATTTGTATATATTTAAAAAAAGATATAATCTGTATATTTTTAAAAAACTATATAATATATAAATTTTTTAAAAAATATATATGTAAGTAAGTATGTATTTATAGTTTTCAAAAAAAATATATTATGTATGTAGATTTTTTAAAAAAATATAATTATTTAAGTATGTATGTATGCGTGTATGCGTGTATGTTTGTAAGTATGTATGTATGCGTGTATGTTTGTAAGTATGTGTATGTGTTTGTAAGTGTGTATGCGTGTATGTTTGTAAGTATGTAGGTATGCGTGTATGAATGAAAGTTTGTATGCGTGTATGTTTGTAAGTATGTATGTATGCGTGTATGTTTGTAAGTATGTATGCGTGTATGTTTGTAAGTATGTATGTATGTATGCGTGTATGTTTGTAAGTATGTATGTATGTTTGTAAGTATGTATATGTGTATGTATACGTGTATGTTTGTAAATATGTATGTGTATGTTTGTAAGTATGTATTTGTGTATGTTTGTATGTATGTATGCGTGTATGTTAATACATACTGAGACTAGAAAGACATGCCTGAAAATGAATCCTCTTTTAAAACATAGAGAGCTTAGAAATACCCGCCCGAAATTGATTTAATAATTAATTTCGGGTAGTCCTTGTTTTGGGACTGATTTTTGAATACTTTATCTCATTTAGGATGTGAATGTGTACTACATGATTGTTTCTTTTTGAAAGATTCGGTTGTCGTTTCCTCTTTGCTCCTCGGGTATATATTTATATTATATACTTGGGAGCTAAGGGGAAATGCTGCCGAATTTTTCTTAAACAATTAATCATGTAATACACATTCATATATGAGATAAGTTATTAAAAAAGTGGGTTTAACAGCCTACCCTTTAGGTGTCAATAATATGTTTCATTTAAATTATCGTGCCTTAAATCCAAATTATGTTTTAGTCACCTTATCATGTCAATTGATAAAATCTGGATTAAACTACAGAACCATTTAGACGTTGAGTACGAAAAAAGAATTGACAAATTCATTGAGTATGCCAAACCATTCGTCAACTCATTTGGAACGATTAGATGTCCGTGTAGAAAGTGTAATAATTCTGACTTCGTAGATTTCACAACAATGACATTTCATATTCGTATAAATGGTTTCGATAAGGATTACAGGGTGTGGATCTATCACGGTGAAAATCTAATTAGGCCGTCTTCTATAGTTGTAGAAGAGGTTAGGGGAAGAAGCGATATGAATGACGTTACCGAAGACCTTATAGGGGAGCGTATGGAAGAGGATACAGACCTTAACGAAGGGGACTCGGATACAGAGAGTAGTGATGTTCGTGATGAGTTTGAAGCCCTGATTTATGAAGTCAAATAAGAATTATATCTGGGGTATACTGATTATTCCACCCTTGACTTTATATCAAAGCTTATGAATATGAAGGTAAGGCACAAATGGACTAATAATTCGTTTGATGAGCTTCTCGGGGTTTTCCAGTCTGTGCTTCTAGCAGGCAACAAGGTCCCCCCTTCGCATTACAAAGCCAAAAAGATACTAAAGAAGATTGGTTTGGGATATGAGATGATAAACGTGTGTAAATGGGATTGTGCTCTCTTTTGGAAAGAACATCAGTCGTTGCAGAATTGTCCTGTTTGTAATGAGAGTCGGTGGGTAAATAAAGACACAAATGGAAATAAGATACCTCACAAGGTGTTACAATACTTTCGTTTGACCCCCAGACTACGACACTTATATGGCTCAAGGTACACAACAAAATATATGATATGGCACAGTACCGGACGATCAGAAGATGGTATTATGCGTCATCCAATTGATGGATCTTCATGGAAGGACTTTGATCTAAGGTACCCTAACTTCTCAAGGGAACGCCGAAATTTTCACCTAGGGCTTGCAGCTGACGGTTTTAAACCTTTCGGCAACAAAAGCACGACTCATAGCACTTGGCTGGTTATACTTACCACATACAATCTGCCTCCATGGCTATGCATGAAAGAGTCCACATTTATGTTGACCTTGTTGATTCCTGACCCTAAATCCCCTAGGAAGGACATGGACGCTTTCCTTAGGCCGTTGGTGGATGAGCTTAAGGATTTGTGGCAGACAGGCGTACGTGCTAAAGACGTTGTGACAAACACGCACTTCACAATGAAGGCGGCGTTGTTATGGACTATAAATGACTTTCCAGTTCGTAGCAGTCTATCAGGTTGGAGCGAGCAGGGATACCAAGCATGCCCGACTTGCAACGAAGACACCCCTTCAGTACGTGTAATAAATAAATGCGCGTATGTCGGTCATCGGCGGTTCTTAGATGCCTACCATCATTAGAGAAAAAGTTCTGAGTTTAACGGGGAACCCGAGAAAAGAACCCCCCCCCCCCGAGACAGTTTAGTCCCACTGACATAGATGCTCAACATGCTCTTCTACTCAATCGCCTGGCAGGCAAGCATCCAAAATTTGGAGGGTATAAAACTGTCCTATTTCGGTGCAAGTGGTACGATACTCGAGTGTGTGTTACATATGAAAATAATATCACCAGTATCAGCGCAGAACACGAATGGGACAAAGAAGATAAGCTCATATTTGCCCGGCAAGCCAAACAAGTGTTCTACATCCAAGAACCATCTCGAGGAAACCAAAACAATAAACATAGGTGGGTCGTCAAAAATTTTAATCACCGGCGAATTTGGGATCGACCGTCACAACTCGAGAATGTTCAAAACGTAGACACTGAGTTAGGTGAGGATCTTGACGTTGTTCACAATAACTCTTCATCTAATATTGGCCTAATTATTGACTTCCGCCAATACTTTCAAAACATATCTTCTCATGTTACTGAGTGTGAGAATGTAATGGAAGTTGATGCCCCGAGCAATGACGACAGTGAAATTGCTGATGTTGGGACATATTATGACGAGGACGATCCCAATTATGACGACATGGATTCTGATTAAAAAACAGTAATTGATAATGATTTCATTTATTATAATAAATCAATGTTTACTATTTTTACTTCATTTATTACATATAATAATGTGACTAATAATTTTTATTTCTAATTGCAGGACATCATGATTTCCATGCGGGTTGTGCTTGTTTATCTGATGGACGATATTATCAGCCTTGGCCATTGTGGAGACGCCGCAGGGGCGCCGCCACCACCTGGTGGCAGTGGTGATGATTGGTGGCACAGGCAACAGGAAGACGGTGGTAAGTCTTATAGTTCTTTATTGTTTACTATTTTTACTTCTTTTTCAATTCTAATAATGTGACTACTTATTTTTAACTCTAATTGCAACCCCTCGCAGGAGAACACGGGCCAAGGCAAAAAACCTTGCCTTAAGAAAACATCTTAAGGACACAGGTGGCCGGGCAGACATTACATTTGATGAAGCCGCCACCTGCATGCCTGTAGGCAAGCTTGGTAGCTGGTTCACCCGAGAGGCGTCTATGTATATATGGCGTGAAATTCCATTGGATGTGGAAGGTTGGAAGAATGTTTCTAAGCTTGATAGAAACAAGTTATTTGAGTTTTTGCGGGTCAGTGATTTGTAAATATATATTCTATATGTTATTTGTTGATTTTTTTTCTATCTGACTAGCTTGTTTTATTTAATTATTAGACCGAGTTCAAAATGGATTTCAAAGAAGTTAAGGACGATCTCCTTGCCAATAAAAAACAAGGAGGCATTATGGCGTCTGTCAGAAAGCGGTACAACGACCGCAAACACGGAGCAAAGGCATATTATTTGAAGGTGTTGAGAGGTGGTGATGATGTGGAGGGAGCAACGCAGCGTCACCCCGCTGGTATGAAACCTGAAAACTGGTATCGAGCTGTTGATCACTTCTGCAGTCCAGAACATAAGAGGAAGTCTGAAATTAACAAAGCCGCCCGCCAAAAACAAGCGAGCACATGCCGAGGTGGAACGAGCTCTTTTGCCAGTCACTGTCACAAAAAGGTATACACATGCACACACACATATACATAGACGTTAATGTTTATTTAACTTATAATTTAACTTTTAATGTTAAACAGAGCATCGAACGGTATGGAGCATACCGTACTGGACATACACGAAGGCAGGGGACGTTTGATACCCCTCAGAATGAAGAGAATTATGTAAACATTTATTTATAATCTATTTTATGTGTATATATATATGTGTGTGGGTGTGTGTGTGTAATTCTATTAAATGACCTTTGGGAAATACAGCACAGGTTAAAGTCATGGTTTGAGTCTCAACATCAACGGATCGCCAAAGAAGAAGAAGAAGGAGGAGGAGGAGGAAGCAGCTCCAACGGTTGGATAAGGTAGGTATATATTTGTGTATGTGCGTGTTTAGTTTTCATGTTTTTGCGCTTGTTGTTGGGTTTAAAGTAGGTTAAAAATAATATTATTTGGGGTGTTTGAAGTTTGGTATATTTGAAGAAGTGTTGGGCAGACGTCGCGGACATGTTCGCGGGATTGGGTCTATGCCTTATCCGAGGGAAAGCCTTCCACATCTTACGCCAACGCAACCGCAAATAACACAACTATGTCTTTGTTGTTTAAATGTTAATATTTGACCCGTTTGGTATAAAAATGTTCAGTAAGTAGGATATTTGAACCATTTGGTATATATTTGTAGTTTATTTGTTGGTAGTTGACTCATTTGGTATAAATATGTTTAGTAAATAGGATATTTGACCCATTTGGTATATATTTGTAGTTTATTTGTTGATAGTTGACTCATTTGGTATAAATATGTTTAGTAAATAGGATATTTGACCTATTTGGTATATATTTGTAGTTTAAATGTTGATAGTTGACCCACTTGGTATATGTTTGTAGTTTGACCCATTTGGTGTATGTGTGTGTGCTAAATGTTAATATTTGACCTGTTTGGTATAAATATGTTTAGTAAATTGGATATTTGACCCATTTGGTATATATTTGTAGTTTATTTGTTGATAGTTGACCCATTTGGTATAAATATGTTTAGTAAATAGGATATTTGACCCATTTAGTATATATTTGTAGTTTAAATGTTAATAGTTGACCCATTTGGTATATGTTTGTATTTTGACCCATTTGGTGTATGTATGTTTGCTAAATGTTAAGATGTGACCCATTTAGTATAAATATGTTTAGTAAATAGGATATTTGACCAATTTGGTATAAATATATTTGTAGGAACAAATTAATGCGATGATGGCGAATCCTCAATTCTAAGCGCAAATGCTCTAACGTGCGGCTGCCGGTTTGGCACCATTATCACAGCTTGGTGCAGGCACCCATGCAGGGACGCCCTCCCAGGAGCCCGGGTCGTCCTCGCCGCAGCCGCCGCCTGTTGACACCACGCAGCAGCAGTCTCCCCCCCTCCAGTAGTGTTATTTTGATCTGATGTATTTAGCTAGTACACTTGTTTACATTATATTATTATATTTGGGTAAATTATGTTTTGAAATGCTTGCTTATATTTGTCTGTCTATTTATATAAATGTTTGTTATACGCTTACACGCTTATCGAGACAACACTGGAAACAAAAAACCGCTTACCCGCTTATCGAGACGATAATATACGCTTACACGCTTATCGAAACGACAACGGAAAAACAAAAAACCACTTACGCGCTTAACGATACGATAATATACGCTTAACCGCTTACACCTAAAAAAAAACTAAAAACTAAAAGTGCCATCTTATTAGCGTTATTTTAATAAATGTTTTGTTGGTCGTTCTCAAAAAAAAAAAAAATAATAATAATAATAATCTAACCATTCAAAACGAAGGTAAAAGTATTAATACGAGCCGTAAAAGCATAAGTCAATGATTGGCAATCATTGACAACGATTGACACAGACCTCTACGACTCATAGAGGCCTCTACGAGCCATAAAGAAACATATACGGCCCGTAGGGGCCTCTACGAGCCGTAGAGGCTGGTGCAAATAAATTTTGAGGCGGTGTAAATAAGTCCCGTTTATTAGAAACTAGTTTTATACCCGCCGCGCGTTGCAGCGGCGGGGGCAACGGGATGTCTGTTTCTATAAGCTGTCTACAACTGAGATGGTTAACGCCCACGTGCCCACGTGCTGGTACATGCACATATATAGATACGAAGATGACGTGTTATAAAACCACAAAGATTTCATGTCCTGAGCCGCACTTCCGTTGACACATAATATAAATAATCACCTACTTTGACCATTTGTAAAGCATGTGTATAACGTAACATATAACAATTCCAAAACTAATCAAATAAAGTATTACAACATGTCGTTCATATACGTATTATATTATGTATTGTTTTACTTGAGTTCTAGTAAGAAAACTATTAATCAAAAGCATCATCCAGTTACTTGAGTTCCAGTAATAAGCAACAATTTATATCCACAATAGCACATTCTTCCTTGATCTGATCATTACTATTGGCTGCAAAGTTCTTCTTTAAACCTGTGGTAACATCGAAACTTGCGAGCCAACATAATTTACGTGAAAAAAATGCAATTCACCCCACACTTAATAGAAACCCCAAATGACAAAAAAACAGTACACGCGACCCAAAACTTAGATGGACTTACCTGGGCCACTTTTTTTGGCTGATCGGAGCTCAGATTTTGTCATCGTCAGCAGGCGTTGGAGGCGAAACGAATGCGCAGACGTCACCCTCAACATAGCAGCTCTAGAACGTGGTGTAAAAGTAGATGCCGCGTATATAACAAATGCAAAGCGTAGGCCAACGACTTCCATTCTTCTATCAGGTGTGCCTCGCAGAACATAATGTCAACCCGGAATATAAATATGTGAAAGAGTTTCCATGTGAAAGCATGCTAAGTCACATTACCATATTGATTGAAGGATGAGAGCATGTCATATTTTCATATTTGCTCATGTTTAGAAAGAAATTTTGAAAAGCATCATCATAGTCTAAAACAAACAGAAAAAGGCAACGAATAGTACAATTTAATAGAGACTGGACCAAATCAAAGTTGGAAAACTTTCACATAACCGGTTTCCGCAGTAGAGCGAACGTTAAACCAAAACTCAGGGGATATACGTACCTGTTAGTTAAGAGCAAAAATGGATCGATGGAATCAAAAAGGAAGAACACCTGGATAAAAAAACATTAGCATTTGGTTAAAGAAAGAGCGTGAAACATATGGCTAATACATTTCATGAAAACATTTGCCTATTTAATCTTGGGTATAGTTCATCAGCTTCTTGTCAAAACTAAGTCCTAAAGCAATGGTACAGTCACATAAAAAGCTAAAGATTTCTTACCAATAATATATTTGCCTATTTAATGAAAAAGTTACAATAATATAAAAAGAATAAACCATGGTATACTTAATCAAACATATAATTTGCAAAATAGGCTCCTGTAAAAATGGGGAAAAAAACAGCCATGTAAGAAGCAATCAAGGATGGTGTACCTACTGTTTTATGCTCATGTATGGACCTCCCCTCTGTAAGTCTAGGGTTTCAGCTCTACCAAGAATCGGCCCACCTTTCCTCTAACCGCCGCTGCCTTCAAGCTGTTGACCTCCACCTACAGTGAAACCATGAGTCAGATCTGCGAAAAACCGCCCAGTATGCTCGTTCTCCCTGTCTCTGAAACCCATCAGTGATAAGCAAACTACCCAACAATCCGACTACCGGATTCTACGGCCAACAACAGGTAAAGAAGAACCACCGCATAATCGCGACATCGCACGACACCCTCCATCTCCCGTTCATCCCGTCGGTTCCGACCCTGTTGGTGACAACAACTTCAAAGAATATGTTTTTAGTGTGGAAGATCAAGGGGTGACAGTGGTGGGTAAAGACCGATTAGCACTGCCGTGTCGTTCTCAATCGACTCTGTCTGTCCAGGCGGCTTGATAAGTTATAATCTGTGGAAGTACCTTTTGGATGGGATGATGGGGAAGCAAGAGATGGAGAAGGAAAAGTCTAGAGGAAAGGAGAGAGAACGGGAGAAATCTCACTGCTTTACATGGTTGTACATAAAAAATCAGCGCCTCACCAAGTTGTATTGAGCGTAACAGTAATCACCTCTCACATCAAATGTTGCAATTTGTATATATATATATAATATCAATGACAAATTTAGGGCAAAGGGGTAACGTTGAAAAATAAATAAATAAATAAATCCTACTTGCAAAAATCTTTAAAAAATTTCACTACGCCAAAGAAACTGAGAGGTTGCGGGTGCTACCTCGATATATGGTAAGTCGCCCCTTGATAAATATATCAATGTGCTTATTTTTTATATGTTTTTATATGAAAGTTTCGTGTAATAATCAACAAGTATATAAGGAATTATGTACGTTAAAGTTACATGCATATTAGACGTCAGTTTTTTTCAAGACTCACAAGTAATTTATAAGGTTTCAAGGATGTTAATTTTTTTTTCATAGTTGGCGCAGATCTAATTCTAGTTACTTAACAAGTACAGGAGTTTATGTTGTTTATTAATGTAGGTTTATACAAATATATAACATTGTGGGTAAGCAAAGAATAACAAAATACACTAGTAGATATTAAACTCTATATTATCATCTTCCCACAGCCAAACCTTCAAATCATCTCCAAATTCTTCAAACCCTAACTCCATGTCATATTCATAAGAGCAAAACGCTAACGATGTTGGTGAATTCATGATAAAGCTTTGGTCATCAACCAATTTATTTTGAGCACATTCAACACTTGTATCAACTATACCATTTCCTGTTTGTTTCCCATCATGAAGGCACGATAGAGCACCTGACGCCTCACTTACTAAAAGCTTGTTGATATTCAGTAAGTCATTATCTTGATACCCTACTTCATCTTGTCCCAGTTCTTTATTTTCCCTTTCTATCAAGTCTCTTGTCTTCATAGAAATGGAATTATTGTTCATTGTCAGATCATTACCTCTTTTGTCTTTATTTGGCGCTCCTGTTTGTAGGGCTGAATTATTGATAAGAGGTGGTGATGGTAACTTGGCATAACCATACACTTTATTCTTGTTATACTTCTTAGCGATGCAACGACTAACGCGGCCAGTTCGTCGGGATGTTTGAACTATATTTGTCATGTCGAATGTGGTTAAGGTTGACTTGTTTTTACCTCTCAAAAACATGTACATTTTGCGACTTAGATGAGAGTTCCAGTAATTCTTGATCTCGTTGTCTGTTCGTCCAGGTAAATGGCTAGCAATCACAGACCATCTAAAAATAACATTTTATATTAGTCAACATAAGAGGAAAACTATGAGAACGTAGATATTGAACATATATATAACCAACTACAAACATTCTAGTTTATGGTTTTATAAACGGGGATCAATGTGATTTTGTTGTAAGATTAGAAATGTGCTTAGAAAAAACAAGAAAAACAAAAGATAACTGTATGACAATGATTATAAGATACAACAGATCAAATTTTATATTTTACTGTGTTAAACATAATATCTTGATTTCTATATTATCATAAGTATAATTACATATCCTAAGTTAGATATTATTTGTGGTAGTCATATACCAACCGTTGTGTCGGTTACATCAAAGGGGACACACCCTTTCACTATGTATAAATAGGACATATCCTTCATTTGTATTCAGAATGTTTGATCAATAAAGAATACATCTTTTACATTCTCTCTGTTCTCTCTCAATCCCATGTTAGAAACTGAACTTTGGCGGTTATAGAACAATAGATAAACTGATAAGAATGTGCAGAATGTATTTGAGAGAGTAGGAGAGATAATGGGACAGAAACCGATAATGATTATTGATGTTTCAAGCCCTATATATACTAAACTAAACGGTGTGAACATGGAACAACACAATCGTTGACAACATAACTGCTAATAAGTGCTTACATGAATCGACATGTATCTAACCGATTGTAACAGCCCCTATGACACTTGTGACTTATTTATTCTATATAATAACAATTCAGATTGTTAACAGTACTAATTCGTAAGTGGTTCACGTGGCTTTCTTTTATCCAACCATTACATGTTTACTTGCCACCTACTTATCTTTGCAACCCAATTTCAACCTTTGTTTTTTTTTTGGTTTTTGCCTATTTGATTAGTTACCTCCTATATATACCGAAAATTGATTTTTTTTTGTCTTTTTCTCATTTATTTTCCTTTTCATTTCCTCTTGCTTTTCTTTATATTATTTTGTGCCTTTCACTATTTTGCTACTCACTAAAAAGTAATATTTTAACCTTAATATTATAAAAGTATATCATTTTTTTCGAATGTATCATGCTAAGGCGTATTTTCTACATTTTAAATAACAACCAGTCGCAGTGTGCTACTAAACGTTACCCGCCGCGAAGCGTGGCTATAAATGCTAGTTATCTATACATTTTGTCACACTAATATAAACATAATATTAGACTTATGATATGATGATGTAAAGATTATCTTCCAACATACTGTTTACATTTAAGTATAATTTATATAAGGTCCACAGTACATGGCCTTGTGGTGTAAATATATGTATAATACAACAAGAACAATCATGCCCGGTAAATTATTAAAAAGAGAAAATTATAGGAGCATTCACAACCCGTCCACCAAATTATATAGGGGTTCTTTCAAATTATATGGGGTGGGTGTGAGTGGTTGTAAGTGGAGAAGAGAGAAAATATTTAGTGAAAACATTGTTCACCCCTATATTTGAAAAGTTACAGTTCACCCTTATATATATTTTAATATTTTTATAAGTGATTGAGAGTGGGGAGAGAGAAAATATAATGATACAAGTATAAAAAAATATTATTATTTAAATTAGGAAAGAGAATATTTAGATGTACAGTAGTGATTTTTAATTTAATTTGATAGAGAAGATTTGATAAACGGGCTTTGAATGCTCTAATAAGAAGACTAGGATGCATTTCATAAATGTTGTGTTAAGTAAAAAAATGTGAGTTTTTTCTCAAAAATGTGTTCTTAGAAAATTATTTACCAAAACTGATACTTTAAATTTTTTTACTAAAATGGATAGTTTTTAAAATGGTACTCTTTTCTCACTCTTAGAGCATGTTTGATAGCCTCCTAATGAAGCTCTGAACCATTCAACTTTGAATGGTTTAGCATTCAGACTTTTTGTTTCAACCTAAAAAAAAGGCTCTAAATGAAATAAATAACAGCTGAACCATTTTATCGTATGACTCCTCGTGCCTGCTCTGTTCTAGTGGCATTGAATCGGTGGACCATATTTTCATCTTGGTGTGGAGTTCCGAATTTGTTCGTTTTTTCGTTCTGAGATGTTTTGGAGTTTCACAACTTTTCGGGGCTGAAAAGCAGGAAAAAAGACATCCTTCAAGGCTTATTGATCATCATCTATTGGGTCATATGGCGTGCAAGGAACGGCTTTATTTTTATCAACAAAGCGGTTCGACTTGATGATATTATAAGTGATGTGAAGTCCATTGGGTTTTTGTGGGCCAGAAATCATGCCAAGATTAAGTCGCTTAGTTGGCACGCATGGTGTAAATTTGATTTTTTGTACTTGTGTTGTTTTGTGCCTCACCGTCTTGGGGTATGTTGTTTTAATGAAGTTTACCTTTCAAAAAAAAAGAGCTAAACCATTCAGGCGTGCTGCATAGCTCTATTCAGTACTTAGGGGTTGTTTGGTAGCCTCTTAATGAGGCTCTTAACCATTCAGCGCTGAATGATTTAGCATTCAGCGCGTTTGTTTCAGCTTCTGAATGAATGGTTAAGTCTGAATCATTAGGATTTGGGATGTTGCTGAACCATTAAGCACTAAACTATTAAGCACTGAACTAGACTGAACCTTAATGAGGCTCCTCTACCAACGTGGGACAAGAAAACTAACCATTAAGAGGTCCAACTTAATGATTCAGCGCTTAACCATTCAGACCTCTTAACCATTCAGACCGCTTAATGATTCAGCACTTAATCAACCAAACAGCCCCTAAGAGCTGAATCATTCAACATCCCTTATTAGCTTAATGGTTCAGCACTTAATCATTCCATTCGGATGTTGAAACAAACAGTCTGAATGTTGAATGATTTAGAGCTGAATGGTTAAGAGGCTGATTAAGAGGCTACCAAACAGCCCTGTGTAACTACTGAAAGAATATACTATATTCACTTGTTAACAAATGTATAAATCCACCAATATACATTCAAAATGAAAATAACTTAGAGTATTCACAATAGGTTCTCCATCCCCATTCACATGTTACATTAAAAATCACTACATTTTCTGTTTTCTATTGAGTCAGATAATATTTCTTTATACTTTTATTGTTATTTTCTCTCTTTCTTTCATTCACAACCACTTTCAACAAATATTAAAAAACAAATGTAGAAAAATTGTGTTTCTCAAAATATCCTAAAATATCGCCAGATATACTAATAAACAGTATGTTCACTATTTCCTCCACTTACAACCGGTTACAACCCAATCCTACAATATGAGGGATTTACTTATAAAATAGAGGTAAAATTCCCTATTTTCTTCGGTCATAACTTCTTACCACCCAATCCAATAATGAGGGATTTAGTCACAAAAACATAGATAACCTACTATGAATGCTTTTATAGGAAACCACACAAACTATAAAAGCATGGGACCAACACAAGAAAGTTATAAAGCATGACACAAAAGAAAGTTAATTAACCCTTAATCAATACATACCTTACTGCATGAGAGACTTAAACCCTAATGCTCCGAAGATGTCGGGAGAACGGCGGCGATCAGATTCCGAAGGATGGGAACAGCAGCGTTCAAGGCAAAACAGAAGGAACAGTCAACAATCCAATGGCAGCAACAAGATGCTAACAAGGTTTTTCGTTTCAAATCTCCCTCCGAAGTGCTCGTCACAGGATATTAAGGAGGTGTTGGGTCGTTATGGGAAATACGAATCTTCTTATATCGCGAGGAAACTGGATAAGTGGGGAAAGCGATTTTCTTTTGTGTCGTTTTCAGAGGTTAAGGATGTTCTTCGGTTGGAGAATGAGTTATCGGATGTATGGATGGGGTCGTACAAGTTGTTTATTTCGTTGGCGCGATTCGTTGATGGCGAGAAGGTGTCTAGACCGGGTAGTGATCAACGGAGGAGGCCGGCTGTAGCGAATGAGACTGCTCATGCAAACCCTACGTCGGGGGATGCAGTTGGGGTGGAGTCTGCTCATGCGACAGTCGGTAATGGTCGGACGTTTGTGGATACGTTGCTGAACAGGAATAAAGTGGACGTTTTACGAGTGGAGGACTCTGTGGAACGTTTCACTCATTGGTCCGGTTGTGCTTTACGTGGGAGAGTGATGAACTTCGCTACTTTGACGTCGTTGAAACAGCTGCTACGCGCGAAGGGTTGGGCATCACTGGATATTAAGTATTTGGGGGACTTACGGTGGTATTGGTGTTCTATGACAGTAATGATGTTCATGGTTTCTTCAATGATGTTCATACTTGGTCGGAATGGTTCGAGAGGCTGGAACCATGGGTGGCCAACGGTGGTGTGGATGAGGGACGTATTGCATGGCTACAAATACATGGTGTACCGGCGCAATTAGCGGTAGACCAGGTGTTTGACATGATAGGCAGTAGATATGGTACGGTAGTACAATCAGCTTCGCTTTCTGGTGATGACAATAATCTCTCTTATGCTCTTGTTGGGGTACTGTCGAAGGAACGGAAAAGGATTACGGACCGGGTAGATATTGCTTGGAGGGATTTTACTTTTAATGTATGGATAGACGAGGATGTTGGAGAGTGGATACCCGAATGTGTAGCGGATATTGATGAAGATGAAAGTGTTGATAATTCAGAGGAGGAGAAATGTGAAGATACTATGCAACAGGAGGTAACACCGAATGTAGTTCTTGAGGAGGGAGAGATACCCTTTGTTCATGTTGGGAGGGACGAGTCTGCTGGTGATCCAGTAATTGGGGTTGGGCTTAGTGATGGGGTTGGGCTTAGCGATGGGTTTGTGCAGAATGAGGGTGTTGATCAGGAGGTTAATGTTGAGGCAGAAGGGGATAAGGCATCTCAAAATAATACGGAAGCGTCAAAAGGGAGGAAGAAATTCAGGCGTAAATCGTTATTCAAGCATCGAAGCGAAGGTAGTGGTTCATTAGATAGACCGAAAAAAAGGCCGCGGGAAAACAATGATTTGTTTGGGGTGGATAGACTCATTGGGATTTTGTCTAACAATTCGAACTCGAGTGACGGGGATGGTACAGAAACGGAGGATACTTTCATGACGCCTGATCTTAACAGAAGAGTGGATCTTGGTTCGGGTGAGGGTGATGGAGGTAACGGAGATGGCGCTCACTTGGTAGGAATGGAGGGTCATGGGCGGCATCCGATTGATATAGAAGCAAATTTGACAGTTGAGTTAAGTCGCGCCTTGGGGGTGGAAAATTTGGATTCTTTTGTTCCGGCAGTTAAGGAGGTGTTGGTTAGTGAAGGCTTTCAAGAAGTTGCTCAATGAATACACTGTCGCTGAATATACGTGGTATAGGGAATTTCGGTAAAGCTGATTGGGTTCGTAATCTTCGGATTACGAACGAGGTTAGTATTGTTTTGTTACAAGAAACACAATTTGGTTCTTTAGATTCGGTTAATCTGGGGAGGTTCTGGGGCAACGGGGTTTTTTTGCATGATTGGGTTCCATCGAATGGTAGGTCGGGAGGGATATTGTCTCTATGGGATCCTAAGTTTTTTGAGGTGGATAGGGTGGAAAAAAGTGCTAATTGGTTACTTTTGTCCGGGGTGTTGAAAGGAAGTCGGTCTGTGCTCAACGTCTTAAATGTGTATGCGCCTCAAAATATTGTTGTCAAGCGGGTTGTGTGGGAAGATATTAAATGTTTGGTGGGTGAGGGGGGGGGGAGGTGGATTGTGGCGGGGATTTCAATGCTGTTAGATATGCGGAAGAACGAAGGAATTCTATGTTTAATACGGTTGAGGCGATTGAATTTAATGATTTTATCGATAATGCGGACTTACATGAGTACTCCTTGAAAGGGAGGCGGTTTACTTTTGTTGCAGGTGATAAGCTAAGTCGCATTGATCGTATTTTTGTTAGCTGGGAGGTTTTTATGGAGTGGCCTAGTGCGAAGTATATTGCTCTGGAACGGAATAAGTCCGATCATAGTCCTATGCTTTTGAAGACGAGTTCGAGTAATTTCGGTCCTAAGCCTTTTAGATTTTTCAACTCTTGGCTTGGCCGGGAAGATTTTGATTCGGTGGTCAGACGATGTTTAGAGGATGTGGAATATAGTGGAAATCCGGACTCGCGGTTATTGGTTAAGTTCAAGGCGCTACGAAAAAATATTAGCGATTGGGTGGCTCGAGTGAAAGATAAAGAAACGAAGAGAGGCGGATATTGGAGGATGAAATCGACGGTTTGGATAAAGCCGTAGAGTGTAGATCGTTATCAGAAGATGAGGTGTGGTCGTTACAGGAGATCAAGCGCCGCATCGGAGAACTTGATGGGTTTAAATATCGAGATTTGAAGCAGAAGGCGAGATGCAACTGGGCCACATATGGGGATGATAACTCGAGGTATTTTCATGGTTTCATCAACAAACGCAAGGCGTCTAATAACATCCCGGGTCTGGAGGTTAACGGGCGGTGGGAGTCAAATCCGGTTATTATTAAAAGGGAGGTTATGAGGTTTTTCAAGGCTAAGTTTGCGGAGTCTTGTAGGGTTCAGCCGAAATTGGTGTGTTATGGGTTGAATGTGTTGTCTGCCGAGGTGGCAGAAGGTTTGGTTGATAATTTCTCGGCTCAGGAAATCAAACGTGCGGTTTTTGACTGTGGCGCGGATAAAGCTCCGGGTCCGGATGGATTTAATTTCAGGTTCATTAGACACTTCTGGAGTTTGTTCGAGAGGGATTTTGTGGATATTATGGGTTACTATCATGAGGTGAGACGGTTCAGTACGGGGGTCGGGTCCTCTTTTATCACTTTGATTCCCAAAGTTGGTGATCCTTCGAGCTTGGGGGATTTTAGACCTATTAGCCTCATCGGGAGTATTATTAAAGTGGTGTCTAAAGTGTTGGCGAATCGGTTGAAGACGGCTCTTGGGCGAATTGTTTCTGAGCACCAATCGGCTTTCTTATTAGGTAGATACATTTTAGATGGCCCGCTGATGACCAGTGAGGTCATTTCGTGGGCAAAGAAGAGGAACAGGAAGATTTTTTTGTTTAAAATCGACTTCGATAAGGCGTACGATAATGTGAATTGGGAGTTCTTGGTGTCTGTTATGGCGCAGATGGGTTCTCTGAGGTTTGGTGCGATTGGATTCGTGGTATTCTTGTGTCGTCCAGGGCTGCGGTGTTAGTAAATGGGTCGCCTACATTTGAGTTTGGTTGCCAAAAAGGTATTCGCCAAGGCGATCCGCTTTCCCCCGTTTTTGTTTATTATTATGATGGAGGCCTTTTCAGGGATGCTTAACCAGGCTTGTGATATTGGTGCATTTCACGGGGTCAAGCTTCCTAATGATGGCCCGAATATGTCTCACCTTTTGTATGCGGATGATGCCATGATCATGGGGGAATGGTCGGCGATTAATTTTTCTAACTTGAGGCGTATTCTTCATATTTTTTATTTATGCTCCGGTTTGAAGATTAATCTTCATAAATCGGTTCTTTATGGCATTGGGGTCGATGATGTTGAAGTAGCGGGCTTGGCTGAAGAGTTAGGGTGTAAAAAAGGTCCTTACTGTTTTCGTATTTGGGTATAAAGGTTGGGGCTAACATGAATAGGGTGTCGAACTGGGAACCGGTGGTGTCTAAGTTTAAGAACCGATTGTCGAAATGGAAAGCGAATACTCTCTCTATAGCTGGTCGATTGACGTTGATAAAATCAGTGTTGGATAGTTTGCCAACATATTACTTCTCTTTATTCAAGGCTCCAAAGAAAGTTATAGGGGAGCTTGAAGGATTGATGAGAAGGTTTTTATGGGGTGGTTCGGATGAGGTTCGGAAAATGAGTTGGGTTGCTTGGGAGATTGTCACAAAACGGGTCAAGGATGGAGGGTTGGGGGTGGCGCCTCTTGAGGTAAATAATAATGCCTTGATAATCAAATGGTTATGGAGGTATTTAAATGAGCCTAACGCGTTGTGGAGGAGAGTCGTACACTCGATCCATGGGTCGTCTAGGAGTTGGGGGATAGTGCCTTGCAATAATGCGTTGACGGGTGTTTGGAAAAATTGCGCTATGTTTTGGAACAAACACAAGGTTGAGGGGAGAGGCATTAATAGCATCATTCGTGGGAAGCCCGGGAACGGTAGAAATATTCGATTTTGGTTAGATTTGTGGGTAGGGGATGATGTGCTTAAAGACTCTTTTCCTAATTTATATGCGTTGGAAAAATGTAAACGCGTGAAGGTGTGTGAGCGGTTGAAGGTTGCTGGTGGTGTGCGGCTCATTTCTTGGGATTGGGCGCATGCTCCGACTAGTCCAGAAGATACAGCAGCAAAGTTAGAATTGGAAAATATGTTACAGGTGGTGGGCATGGACGAATTAGTAGATAAATGGGTATGGTCTCAAGGGGTTGATGGTGGCTTTGAAGTTGCCAAGGCTAAAAGATGGCTTTTGGGGAATCCGGGCAATTCTAGTAATTTCGAATTTCAATGGAGCTCGTGGGTGCCAAATAAATGCAACATCTTTATGTGGCGCGCCTTTTTGGACCGGCTTCCTACCAAGACGGCTTTGGCTCATAGAAATATGGTGATTGATAACATTTTTTGTCCGTGGTGTGAAGCATATGAAGAGTCGATAGAACATCTTATCACCGGGTGTGTAGTGGCGCACGGGGTGTGGGATAAGATCTCCTTGTGGTGCAGGATTCCGAGGGCGATAGTGTTTCATGTTAAGGATGTGGTATTGCTTCATGATCAAGATAGAGGCTCGGCTACTAGAAAAGCGGTGCTCCACGGTATTGTTGTCATTACTTGTTGGCGTCTTTGGAAAGCGAGGAACGAGAAGGTGTTTAACGGCGTAGACCCGAACGTTGTGACCTTGGTGGCGGACATTAAGGCTTTGGGGTTTCTTTGGTACAAGAATAGGTTCAAGGGTGGGGTAGTGGATTGGGAGCGGTGGCGTGTTTTTGATGTAATGTAACGTATTTATTTTGTTTTGGTTTTCTTTGGTGTTCGGCTTCTGTCTCTTTCTTAGAGATAGTTGTCGGTTTTGGTTGGTTTTAATGAAGTTCAATTTTCAAAAAAAATTAACCCTTAATCAAATCTTGTAATATGTCATTTGAATTTTTATAATTTTATTATTAAGAATAATTCATTTATCATTTAATTAATTGTTATATTAATAACTCCTCTTCGTTAACTTCAAAAAATCTAAAAAAAATCTATAACAAGGGTAAGCTTAATTTTGTACTCAATAACCGTCTTTTAATTAATTAATTAGTTTTGTGTCAGTGTGTTATAGTGGTTTTTAACTATTTGTGTCCATGTGTTATAGTGGTTTTAAAAAAATCTTTATATTTTTCTTTAGAGAGAAATGTATTGTCCAAAATCGTTTTCTCATTTTTCAATTTGGCCGAAAGTTGTCATTTGAACAAAATCCTTATATTTTGATTATAACTACACTAAAATGATTACCTAACTAAAACATATTTAGTAAAAGTAAATGTAACAGAAAACTAAAAATGTAGTCTTCATAGTAGTCGGGTAGTACGTAGAAGTAATCCGGTATCGGTTCGAGCTAAACAAAAGTCGGTTCTCAGATGTATTAAAATGTGAACAAACAAAGGTATTTAAAGAGAATCAAATTACATGATAAATAAAATATATTAAAAAAGTAAATAAACAATTCATATATAGACCATTATAAGATGACAAAGAAAATGTAGTATTTATCATTTTGTTTTATTATATATAATTTCTCTCTATGTGAAAATTAATATGTGATGATTAACTTTTACTGTTGTTGATTATCTATAACAATAATACCCAACCACTATCAAGGTTGGCAAATCATGTCTTAACAGGTTTAACAGGTCTCTAATAACGCGAACAAATCAAGTTTTAAACATGAACACGACTCACTTAACTACTTTATATCTCATGTTTATAACAAACACAGTTTTATGTTTTATGTACTAAAGAGGAGAAATGAAGGATGTTTTCCTCTTAATTCTAATTATTTAAAAAAAAGTAAAAAATCACAGTGTATTTTTTAGTTAACAGGTATCGTGTCTTATACAGGTTACCCATTGCCAGTCCAATATCGTGTTATGCAAAATCAGACTTTTATAATGATTTTACTTTTCCAGAAATTAAGAAACCAATATTTCCTGGAAAAAAATCAATGCATCTTAAAAATGATTCACGGAGATCATATAAAAATCAATTGCCTTTCAAAAAAAAAAATATAAAAATCAATTGTATAATGAATGAACGGTCGCAATAAATATTTTACGTATTTTCCGGCTTTAAATTGGTGTTGAGGGTTTAAAATCACGGATCAAGTACATGGATCATAAAAAGAATTTTTGCTCTACTTGTATTAAGGTGTTAGAATAAAGTTTTGCCTTACAAGTTTTCAAGTGATGAGAAATTTAAAACCCAAAGGTGACAAAAAAAATTAGCTATTAAAAAAAGTACATGGATCATAAGGTCTTTGTACACTAGATCAAGTCCTTTTAATGTTTAATGTTGTTTGTAGTTGCTTCAAAGGCCTTGTTGGTGGGTTTGTTTTTTTGTCTTTTATTATAAAACTCGTTATTCCAAAAAAGAAAAAAAAAATTTAGTTCGACATCAATGTATGTCACCTAGATGATTGCAACCTTGTATTTGTCCAGTGGCGAAGCTTGATCCGAAGGTTCGATGGGTCGGAAGTCACCAGGGGTTCAGAAGTCACTAGTTTCGGGGGGTCGAAAACCAGTTTCGGGGGGTCATATTTTCAAAATTTTCTATACGGCTACTATATAATCGGAACTTCTGCACGAAAATCCCTCCCCCCCCCCCCCCCCCCGCCCCAACTAAGTTGCGCCAGTGTATTTGTCAGTATCAAACATTGTAGTATATATATATATCACCATTGAACCTTTGACTTCAAAAGGAGTAACAATGTTACTCCTTTTGAAGTCAAAGGTTCAAGCATCGTTAAAGGTTGATTTAATGTAATTTAAACCGTTAAAAAATAGATTTACATTGTATTCTGGAATATGTCGGTGCGTATACTAATGTCTAAATATATGACATAGGCAATTCCTATATTTTGGAAGTTATAATAGTCAAAGTAAGTTTTTTTTTTTTTTTTTAAAGATGTTGAGTTTAAGTAATCTGTGGACTTTTTTAACAACATTTTTTAGAGTTTTTTTTCCTAAAAAAGGAACTTATTTATTAAAATCGGTACTTTTAAAAGTATTTACCTAAATGGGTAATTTTTAAAGTTATATTTTCCTTCTCTTAATCTTATTGTATAAAAATAATTTTCTCACTCCTAAATCCTAATCTTATTTATTCCATAATTTTTTTAAGAGATAAGATAAAATATGTTCCAAGTTTTTTTTTTAACGATCAACTAAAGTAATGCCGGGTACTCTGTACGCGGCCCCCAATGGCCGAAAGGGGCCCCAGACGGCCTCTAGTCCGTACGGACAGAGCCCTTCGGCCCACCCGTCTCCTGTTTCAGGAAAACCCGGCCCACAAACCCGCCCGAAGGCACGACGGTAGTGAACCGGTAAAACCTGGAGGGATCAGGAGTCGAACCCATGACCACAAGGGTCAAGGGTCTCTCCATCACTTCCCAACCACCTACCCCACCACAAGGGTGGGGGTATCCATCACATGCCTCCCATGGGAATCGAACCCGGCTCCCCCAAAGAGAGAACCGGCCCTTTTACCACTAGGCCACATGATCAGGATAATATGTTCCAAGTTAATGGATATTTTTTAGATTTAATTTTTTTATTTTATCTAACAAATAATTTCATAAATATGTTATTTAACAAGTGAGGAAAAAAAGCTACCGTAAACTTAAAAATTGCTTCGTGAGCTTTTACAGGGCATATTTTTTTTTAATATTTTTTTACTTTACACTTTTTTTAAAAAGTTACCGTAAACTTAAAAATTGCTTGTCAGGTATACGAACCTAAACACAACATGGAACTTTACGGGTTCACACGAACACGAATCGTTTTAACCGAATGTGTCTAGTTATTTGCATATTAAATCTCTGATTATACATTTTTACAAAAAAAAGGTAGAAATTTTATATTAAAAGTTTACATTTTTAGAAATAAAACCCTACATCTTTATTTATAAATTAGCAGAGGAAATGAGTAAACTTGAAACTAAAGTAAGTAATTATTTAATCCAAGATTAAATAAAATAATGAATAACTGTATATTGACAAAAGAAAATATCCGTAAATTATTTCATGCTTAGCTAGTTAGCTATATGTAAAATGAATATTTGTAAATTATTTTAAACATAGCTGCATATTTGTATATGAGCCATAATATCTTTTTTAATGTGTTTCTGAATAAGCACTTTATTAAAAAAAAAAAAGGTAAAATGAAGATAAGGTTCGCAAGATTATTAAATAAACCATATGAACACATTTAGGTTTATTGTGTTTTTTAAAAAACGTGCATTTGTTTTCTTTTTACAAAGAAAAGGTTTATACGAGAATTTAGAAAGTGCTAAAAATTTCATTATGTATTTTAGTTTATTAGAAACTGTTTCTAACTCTTGTTAAAAAGAAAATTATTTTAATGCAATCACATTAAAGGGCTGTTTGTTTGATTAAGGGCTACCAAACAGCCCCTTAATCATTCAGAGCCTCTTAACCATTCTGGTCAGCTTAATGATTCGACACTTAATCAACCAAACAGCTCCTAAGAAGGATTCATTCATAGTTTTTTTTTAAACTCACCGGCTAGAGTGCTATTATAATCACATTATGTCTATCATTATTTTTATTCAAGTTTGAGAACCTAAAATGCCCTACGTATCTCCCTAACAATTTATTCTAGTTGCGTCATTGTTCAAATGGAATAATTATTATAGATAAATTAAGGGGAAAAACCAAATAAACGATGCAACTATTTTTTTTTTTTGTTAAACAACTAGTAGGATGCCCCGCGCTACGCAGCGGGCATTCGGTCGGTATCGATTCAATTTCTTATGGTATTACCACTTCTATAGCAACGGAAATAGACAACCCAAAAAATAAAGTCACAATATGCCTAAAAGATATAAACTCTTGTTTTACATCGATCAAAAACTATAAAAAACGAACAACTTTACCGTTTTCAATAATATCGATACTAGTTAATCGAGTTATTAGCTCTGTATCATAATACTAAAATTTAAGCTTGATTCAAAAACTTTATAAAATGCAACCTAATATCATAAATTTGTTCGAATTAATGTTATAAGTTCAAATAAAAAATATTTTTATGTATAAATTTATCCTAAAATAAATTATAAATAATTGTGTCTTAATTAATGTCTTTAAAGAAAATCTATTTAGATAAATTATATTATTCATTTTGTATAAAGGGTTTTTAATATCAAGTAGTTTTTTTAGTGATTATACCTTTTATCTACCACTCAAATATAAAATTGTATGAATTGTAAAGGTTAGGATAAATCTAAAACAAAAATATATAGTCAAATAAGTAAAACGTGCCATCAATATATAAAACCACTTGGACCAATCATGAATTAATACCGTAGACAATTTGAAATGTTAGTATATAGAATTATGGATAAGTTTAATTTTTCACTATGATCTACTAGGGGTGTCTATGGGTCGATTTGGTTCGGTTTGTTTACCATTAACTATAACCATAACCGCTATTTCGGTTATGAGATTTTCTTAACCATAACCATAACCAAACTTTGATTATGATTAATTGGTTATGAATTCGGTTATGGTTATTTTGTTATTAACCAAAAACTTCAACTAAAACTGAAATGGTTAAGAGCTGAACCATTCAGACTGGTGTATAGCTGAAACATTCAGCACTTAATCATTCAGAGCATTTAAACCATTCAGACCTCTTAATGATTCAACATTTAATCAACTAAAAAGCCCCAAACAGGATTACATATTTTTGTTAAATTACCAATTGGGGATCAATACGATATTTATAGACAATAAAAAAAAACTTACCTAAGCCAAAGTTTAATTCTTTATTAAAATAAAGGTTACTTACATCAAGATCGTTTTGTTACTAGCATACTTTTATCTTAATAGAAAACCTCTGCATGGTTAGTGTACAACATAAACCTATTACATAGACTTAAAACTAGAAGTTCGGTTCGGTTTTGGATATATCGGTTAATCAAAGTTTCATAACCATGACCATAACCGCTCGGTCGGTTAAAGAAATTTCATAACCATAACCATTGGTTATGTCGGTTATCGTTAAAATCTATTCGGTTTATGTCGGTTATTGGTTAAAATCGATTCGGTTATGTCGGTTATGCTTCGGTTATTGATTATGGCGGTTAATTTTGCTCGCACCTATGATCTACACCCTATTATCACTAGTGATACTCTTTGTTTCATATAGTGTGTCGAACATTTATCTAATTGTTAGCTCACACTATGGACTTCCCCTGACCGGTTTTGTGGTCATCGTGGAAGATGCAAAGCACCTAAAGCCGAAAACTTTCAACTAAATTAGTTAAAGGCCCTGGTTGAATCCGGTACCTCCCCTCTTTGGCTGCAAATCTAATCTAACGCTTAATGGTCATCACATGAACATGAGCATTTTATTTAATTATCTTTACAGAGAAAATTAAATGTGAACAAAACACAAACCTGTTGCCCAAGCATTCGTGTAACTTGACAATCATTTCTTCTTCTTCTTTAGTGAAGTTCCCTCTCTTCAAGTCCCCTCTAAGATAATTCATCCATCTTAGTCTACAACTCTTTCCGCACCTTAGTAGCCCTTCAAAAATTCAACTAATAAATTAATCGCATATTGGAAAAAGAAAAAAAAAACTTTATATTAAGAGTGCATGTACTCCCTCTCTCATAGTATTGAGATGACAACTTTGACCCAAGTTCCATCCATAATTAGACATTTAATATTTAGTAATAATATAAGTATTGATAATGCAAACTGTGCATTTAACCGTAGCGATTCAAGCTTGAACAGTGTCAATAATCCGTCAGTAAAGTCTTTACCACATATGCTCACCGATATATTATCGGTGATTACAGATTTCACATAAGGACAACCGTCGTCATCGTTGTTTATCGGCTGAAAGTCCTCGAACTAATTTGTGGTGCAACATAAATACACTTTGAGATAGACTATTTGTAGTGAAATATTATATAAAGGTTTGTTTCTCATCTAACATGTACGTTATTCACTTATTTGTGTCAATAAATATGTATAGCTTTTACAATAACTTGTATAAAGTGAACTAAAGTTTGTGAATAAAAGTACCTGCATTTTTAGGTAACGACCTCCAAGAACCCTCACCATTAGCTTCAATATATTTGATCAATGTCTCATCTTCTTCGGTAGTCCACCTACCTCTCTTTAGTCCTTCCTTTTCACAACAAGGGGCTCTTCCCATGTTAAACAATGGCTTGAGTTTTTGGTTGTTAGAGAAAACGAAGAATATGGGTTAATTTTGTGGGAAGGATATTTTATGAAGAAGTCACACACCAAACTTGTTTATATACTCGTGATATAATTATTATGAATGTGATTGAATAGTCAAATATTTTTAATCGGCCCATATATTGACGAACTTTTTAATTAACTCCTTATTACAAGCATGAGGATTCAAAATTGGAGTATCAAGATTACCCGAGCCTACTTGTCTCATATAAAGGTACGAAATAGTGTCATGATTATGTCTACGCCAGGACAAGCTTTAATTGTAGAACACTAAAGAAGAAACTTTTGTAGAAAAAACAAAACAAGACGTCATGGATCACCAACAATTATACTTAGGCCTTGGGCTCCTTTCACCCTTACGTGACTCAAAAGCGTCGTGTTTTGGTCATAGCGCAGCGCTTTGAAATACAAGCTTAGCAGCCTTTGACAGGGCATTATGATTGTTGCTGGGGTGGGGGGGGGGGGGGTTGGGTTTTTTTTTTGGGTTTGATTTTGTTGGTTTTCGGTTGGGTTTTTAAGTGTGTATAAATTAAAAACTTTTTTAATAAAAAATTATAAAATAAGTTTTACAAATTATTGTTCAAAACTAAACATGAATTGAAAAACTTTCATCTAAAAGAGCTCTCAACTGTAAATAGAAACAAAACTTTTATCTTTGATACGATTTCTTCTAGTGATGTCGCACAATTTTTCATATGGGAATTGAAATTATGTATGTCATTCCTTATTTAGCCAGCTTAAATTTAACCAGCCTTGGCTCAAGGGCAAGCCAAATGAGATAACTGCTTTGGACCCCGGATTCCTAAAGACCCCATTTCTTTGTCTTGTTAGGTAGATGACCACATGTGTTCATCTTAGTTTAATATCTTTGTAGGGTCAGGTTATTCTACACAGTGTAAAAAAATGAGAAGAAGTGAGAAGGATACAAAAAACACACAATAAATCACGAAATATGACACAATGAACCACAAAATATAACACAATGCCGAAAAATATAACACAATGCTGAAGAAAAAGACACAATAAATCACAAAAATGACACAATGATGAAAATAAAAAAAACGACACAATACTACATAATAGAGACATAAATATAACGTAAATTCTAACCTACAAGCTAAAACTCCATAAATGCGAAACCTAAAAACTAAGATCATAGGGTTCGATGAGACGGTTCCAATACCACTTGAATGAGTTCAATCGGAGTCCGTTTGATACCCTTCCTATGACTTCCTATTTTTCTTTTACTGTGTATTTGATCCTAACCCAGCTTTGCATATCTTCTTTTGTTCTGAACCCATGTTGCAAATAACTACTCTTCTTGCGGTTTGATTGTAATTGTTTGATAATTTCATAATCTGTTTGTGGGTTCTCTTCTGAAAAGGGCCCCAAATTTTCATTCAGCTATAGGCCTCTACATACCTTGAGTCGACCCTGAATTTAACATATTTAGTTTTGATCGGAGTAAATTGCCATTTAATCCCTGAGGTTTGTCAAAAAAAAATGCCTCTTTAGTCCAAATATTTTTTTTTCATTTGTGTCCCTAAGCTTTCTCATTTTTTTTGTCATTTTCATTTAACCCTCTAACTCCGTTAGGAAAAGCCAGTTAAGTCAGGAGTATTTTGGTCACTTTAGATATGTATTTCTTTTTTTTTTTTTTTTACCATTTTCATCCAAAACCCAATTTAAATTTATTTTATTTTTTTAGTTAGAATATATTATTATATATACACACACACACCATCACCCCAACTATAACTGTTAACCCCTCTCTCTCTCTAACCCTGCCACCACCATCACCTTCACCTCCGACCATCGTCTAACACAACCCCAATCAACCCATTAGTCCCACCCTCCCCTCAGACACCAAAATATCGACACCGTTCATCGCCAAGATATCGATCAAATCCGGGTCATTCAAAACCACAACCGAGGCTCTCCTAGCATCATTGTACCTCAATTGACTACTGATGTGCTGTAATTTTCACATAAAAAATGTGCATAACTAATCTTAAAATAGGATAAAATTGGGCTTAAATTGTTGATCTTGGCTACTTAATCGTTCCTATTTATATTTTCAGGAAGTTGGAGCTCCAAATCGAAAACACTTGATTTTCGGGGCAAAACAGCTAAAAACGGAGATTACTGAGGATACGAGACGTGCAGCATGTTTCCCGTATGTGAGAAGACCTTTCTGGGACTTAAACGGTGATAAAATAGGCCCAGAGTTGACCCAGCACGCCCATGCTCACTTACACAGAGGTGACACACGCTAGAGACAACGTAGCCAACTTGGGAGACAAGAAATCCTGATGTGGTCACCTGCACGCCTGAGCACATCCTTTGGCATTGTCGTGCCATACAACAAGGACTGACAGAGCAGATCCTACAGCAACAGAACATACGTGGGGCAGTGTGCATGACCGTGAACCTCCATTCTGCATGCCCGTCCAACCCTTGGCAACTCATAAATAGCAAGCTCACCCCCCAATCATTTGTCATTTCTTCTTGTGCTTCTTGGGCCGACTTCCCATGCTTCCTCCATAGATCTTGGGGTCTTGTGGGAGGCCTTAGG
>JAUTDX010004579.1:0-51128 GCA_030844895.1 Ambrosia x helenae
TATGTTTATGTGTTAATTTCAGGTTTATGATGCTTTTGTGAACTTTTTTTTTTGTTTTTTTGTAAGATATTGGGAATAATGATGATGAATTTATGCACATGTTTATGTTTATGATTTATAGGATTTTAGTGTATCTATTTTGTAGGATATTGGAATGCAAATGTGCGATGTTTATGATTTCTAGGGTTTTAATATCTGTTTGTAAGGATATTGGATTAATGATGTTGATAGACTCAAATGTGATAATTTTAGTTTGTAGTGTTTTTGTGAACGGATTTTTAGTTTTTTAGTATCTGTTTTATGGATATTAAGATAATGATGATGAATATATTCAAATGTGTGCTGTTTATGTGTTGATTATAGGTTTATGCTGCTTTTGTGAACGGATTTTGGACGTGTGTTGATATGGAGAGTGGACGTTATCTAGGGAGAATCTAGCAATTGTATGGAATACGTTGCTAGAGGGGAGCTATTCGATAGGGTTTGTAATGCAGGGCGTTTCAGTGAGGATGAGGTAATTCTATCATGTCACGCATAGCTTTCTTTTAATGTTAAATAATAAGTAATTATATAAAACATGAAAAGCTAACAAAAATGGCTTTGCAGACTTGCTAATTTAGTTTTTGTGCTGGCCGATTCTTTTTCAACAGTTAATATCCAGAGTCAGCTATTGTCATGCTATGGTATGTGTAATATGATATTTATAGAACTTAAAGATGTAATGATATGAACGCATTTAACAATTTCTATTTACCTCGGTTGGTTGTAAGAAAGTTTGTCATCGAGACTTGAAGCTAGAAAAACACATGATAGATGGAAGCCATGCTCCCATATTGAAGATATGTGATTTTGGTTACTCAAAGGAGGAGTAATCCTGGTCGTTGGTGTGTTTTGATCTTGTCCGTTGATTTAGTCAATCAGGACAGAAACTTTGAGAGTGATATAAATATCTCTCAGCTTCTCTCTCCTGGTATTCACCAGATTCTTTTTTTTAATGGCCAACTAAATCGTTTTCTCCAAGCCTAGGTACTAGCCAAATTCCTCAGACCGGGATATGTCCGGCAGCCGGACCACCCCAGATGCACGGGAAACCTCTCGCCCTTGGAGTCGAACCCGGTGAAATCCGTTCAAACTCTTCATTGCGATTAATAGCATTTGTAAATTAAGTATGATTATATGTGTATTTATTATAATTATCTCTATCCATAAATAGAGGGATCATATGTAATTATAAATATTGTGATAATCAAAGGAGAAGAGGAGAAGGACACGGTTCTTATTCTATTATGGTATCAAGAGTCCAAGATACCCTCTCCTAACCCTACTCGCCTTCATTCTTCTCCTGCTGCCTTCCACCTTCTGTCGATAGCTTTCTTTGTCGACAACGTCTGTCAGTGTCTGTCTTTTCTGATTAACATCACCTCCCAAGGCTCTTCTTCACCCCTCGATAACCACTGTTATCGAGTAAATCCCTCACAACCCCTTAATTCGCTTCTGTCCTCTTCTTCCTTATAGTCACAACGGTCGAAACTACCCCACCACCAAACATCACTGTCGAGTCCAAATTACATCCAGCCACAACTATGTCAAACATCAAAAACTACATCCGATTACCCTCGAAATCGAGTCTTCCCAATACAGTTTATGGGCCACCTTGTTCAAGATACACTGTAAAGCGTGTCTCGTTCATGACCACCTCGAACCCAGACCTGCAACTACCGCTGCATCTCATCCTCTGACCCCTCCAAGCCACTCGATGACTGGGAACGGCTTGACGCCATTGTATTACAATGGATATATAGCACGATCTCGAATGACCTCCTTCACATAATCATCGACAACACCTCTAATGCCCATGAAGCTTGGATTGCCATACGTGTTTTATTTCAGATAATAAAAGTGCCCTGGCGATTCACCTTATGCACAACTTTTCTAATACATGTCATGACGCTTTTTCTTCTATGTCTGCTTATTGCCAGGAACTCAAGACCTTGGCTGATCGTTTAGCTAATGTTGATGCCTCGGTAGACAATGACCGTCTCGTCCTCCAACTTATTGCTGGCCTTAATGAGTTCCTATGAGGTATTGCTACTATCTTATCCCAACAAGAGCTGTTGCTTACTTTTAACACCGCCCGTTCCAAATTAATACAAGTTGAAATTCATAAGGTGGAATAGGCGCTTCATGCTTCTAAAAACGCAGCCACTGCCCTTAACACCAACACCACTCGTTCCAACCCACCATCGGACCCTAACCAAAATTACTACCGAACTGACACTCGTGGCCGTGGCCGTGGTCATAGCTCAAACACCCGAAACGGTAGCCTCCACAAACCTACTGGCCGCCCCCACCTTCCTACCCTTGGTTACCACCGTGGGCCAATTACACCTCACAACAGCCCAAAAATTTTTCACTTCAGCCCAATAACTTTTCCCCTGGCCCAACCCCATGGATGCACCCCAAATCGGCCCAATAGCCCACTTCATCACATGGAATCCTCGGCCCAAGACCATCTCATGGTTTGCATGCTTACACTCCTACTAACATAGAGCACGCCATGTACACGATGTCTTTACAGCAACCGGACCCGACTCTATTCATGGACACTGGAGCATCATCCACAATGTCTCACGACCAAGGTGGATTTTCATTCCTTTTCTAAATTCTTGCATTCCTCATAATATTATTGTTGGTAATGGGCGACACCATTCGGTTTTAGGAATAGCACACAAATACCTGCCCCAAACCTTTCCCACCTTTTATTTTAAAAAGAGTTAAATGTCTTTTTCGTCCCACAGGTTAGCCATTTTTTGCTAATTTCATCCAAAGTTTATTTTTTTTCTCGTCTGAATCCAAAAGTTTTCAAAGTCTTGTCGTTTTCATCAACTCGTTAACTCCATCCTTTTTTTCTGTTAACTTTTAGTTAAAAGACCAAAATACCCTTTTATATATTGTTTAAAAAATAAGTCTTATATTGCTCTCTGTCCATTGCTCTCTGATTCATTGCACTGATTGTTACCCACAAATTTATGGATCATTTCAACCTTAAAAAGCAACAACCATTTAATCATGGTTCTTTCATCTCCATAACCATGTTTTATGAACAAGATCTTGATGCTGATCACTAGACTCACCCAATCATAAAAAAAACCCCACAAAATAACAATCTGACAAACCATCAATAACCCAAACGCTGCAACACAATCCCAATCAAAAACCAGATCTGAACAACCTTCAATAACCCAAGTACCCAACCATTGATCGATTTCCCTAAAACCTTCTTTAACCATCAAAACCCCACCTTTATGAAAACCCAACCCATCCATCCCTGCCCTTAATTTTACACACATACACACCATACTGTTAGGGAGAGAGAGAAAGAGAGAGAGCCGGAGAAAGAAAATCAGGAGGAGAAAAAGAGCCTTGGGTTCCGATTTGAGTTAACAGTGGTAGAGATCGAGAGGGGGAAATAGGTGGTCCGAGATGGTGGTAGTGGCGACGGTTAGTAGGTGGTTCAGGTGGTCGTGGTGATGATGGTAGTGGTGGTGGTGGGCTGGGGGTGATGGTCGATTATGGTTGCACGTATCTATCAACCCATTAAAATCTCTAATTTCCTCAAGCAAATGTGACAATAAAGTTACACGTCTAGAGAGGTCTGTACAATCTTTTTTTAAAGTGGCCGGAGAATCTGTTGCCGGAGGTCCGGCTGACGTCCCTGACAAGGTGGAGAAGGGGAGTGGACGGCGGCACGGACGGCGGTGGAATCAACGCCGGCCATTGGTGGTGGTGGAGAATGTGAGTTATGAGTGTAGGATAATAATATATGATAGAGTAGAAATGAATGAATATTTTAATTGTGGAAAGTTTTGGAAAAACAATGTTGGAAAAATTAGTTGCGAGATTCTCGGTGAAACGAGATTTATACTAAGTTTTATTGTTATTATTATTATTATTATTATTATTATTATATACGATATTTGAATTGACAACTTTGCCCTCAGTTAACTGAGATTGACTAACGGGAGTTAGGCACTTGAGGAACCAGTAAAAATTTGAAAATTTTTGGATTCAGATGAGAAAAAATAAACTTTTGGATGAAACTAGCAAAATGGCCAAACCTCAGGGACGAAAATGGCATTTAACTCTTTAAAAATGTCTTATATTTCACCTAAATTACTTAAAAACCTTGTCTCTGTTTGTCGCTTTACTACGAATAATTCTGTGTCCGTGGAATTTGACCCGTTTTGGTTTTCTTGTGAAGGATTACAAGACCAAGGCCCCTCTCCTGCAGTGCAACAACAGCGAAGATTTCTACCCTCTAGTTTTGGGATCTGGCTCCTCCTCACCAACCGCCTTTGCTGCTGTTTCCTCACAACTCTGGCATCACCGTCTTGGCCATCCAGGCACACCCGTCTTTAAATTCTTTAAAAACTTCTTGATCTATTGACTTTAATAATTTTGAGAATAATGTATGTCAGTCTTGTGTTTATGTAAAAAGTATTTGTTTATCATTTTTTATGTCTACTTCTTGCACCATTCAACCCTTTGATATTATCCACGACTGTGGACATCACCCATAATTAGTTCAGAAGGCCATAAATATTACATTCTATTTTTAGATGATTATTCTGATTTCTTATGGATTGTCCGAATTTCCAATAAGTCGCATGTTTTTTATCATCTTCACCCAATTTGCTAAAAAATATTAAAACTCAATTTGAACATACCGTTAAAACATTTCAATGTGATAATGGCAAAGAATACGTTAATTTAGCCTTCCAAACTTTTTTGAACACAAACGGCATTCTTTACCGCCTCTCTTGACCCTACACCTCCTCCCAAAATGGCAAGGCCGAATGGAAATTCGTCTTGTGCCATTAATAACATGGTTCGAACCCTCCTTGTCCATGCATCACTCCCGACATACCTTTGGCACTTTGCCCTTGAAACCGCCACATACCTCCTAAATATATTACCCAAACAAAACAACCAAAAACAAAACCCCACCGAATTGTTATATCACTCTACACCCTCGTATGGCCACCTTTGCATTTTTGGTTGTCTATGTTTCCTCTAAATCAACCACCTACCATCCACAAACTTGACCATAGTTCCCACCAATGCATATTCTTGGGATAACAACCCACTCACAGTGGCGGACCCAAGCCAGCGAAGGGGGGCGTGCGCCAACCTTGAAAAAAAAATTAGTGTTATATACGCACGCTAATCCGTCCGCACCCTTGAAATTTTCAATCGCAACCCCTTGGACTTTTGAAACTGACCCCAAAGAAAAAAATATAATTACTTGTATTAGAGTTAGCCCATTTTATTAAGTCCAGGCCCAAAGTTTATAATAAGCCCACATTTGATTAAAATGAAAGAAAAAAACTATACTCTTAATCTCCAAAACAAAGAAACACCAAAAAAAACCTACCCGGCTACCCATGATCCCTGCTCTGCTTCTGTCCGTCGTTGGCGCTGCTGCCTTTAATCCTCTCGAGCACCAGTTACAAACAAGTGAACAACCCCAAAAGTATTGACTCAAGGAAGGAATTATATAATAATAACATACCTTGGCATTTGAACAGTGATTTTTGATTTCTGTTCTGATTTTATATATTGATAAATATGTTGTGTTTCGATATTATTAACATCTTGTGTTGGTGTGTAGTGGTGAAATGGTTTGTGTTATAAGTTGTTGACCCAGGTTCGAGGCTAGTATGTTTTTTCCCACTAAAGATTTTTTATCACATCTCTTTTACTGAACACGTGTCTTTTTATCACATCTCTTTTACTGAACACGTGTCTTTTACTCAGTTCTTTTCCTGCCACGTTTTGCAACCCACTGATACCTTCCATTCTCTCTCCCATTGGAAACCCCAACCCCATTTACCCCTTCCATTTTTCCTGCTCACTAACACACACACACAGCATAGAATCTGTTAAAAGAGAGAGAGAACAAGAGGAGCTCGGTGGAACTCCGACGCCCAAGGCGGAGCTCTGGCGACACCACCTAAGTCCCGTAATTTTGGTATCTGACAATCGATTCAGCAGGTAATTTGTATTTATTTAGGGTTTGCTAGACGGTCTCTGAAGTTAACTTTTATGCTAAAAATACGTTGAGGTTGTTGTTTGAATTAATCGATGGGGTGTTTTAAATAAAGATAGCTTCTTAACACTTAGGGCTTCAATTTGTTCTTTAATTATGATGGGTTAAATCCTTAACTAGACTCAAGTCATACTTGGAGCTGAAAAAAAGGGATGGAAGAACTATCTGGGAAGCACATGAACACCTCAAGGTAATTCCATTTCCCCCTTTTAAAGCATGGCTATGTTTTGGATTAAGATAAAATCAGTTCATCATTTTTTACCAGATCGGTTTGGATCAACGGTCTGTTCTTTAATTCTAATAACTTGATATCATATATAATGATAGTGCATTATATACTTAACTATACGTTTATTAATTTTGTTTTTTAAAAACTTAAATGGTAACCAAGTCAAAAACTATGAGCCTAGCAAGTTAAGTCGTGAAACATGATATATATTATTTTATAAATGATGGTGACATGGTATTTAAATGTGATGTGGTTTAAATTTGGTGACAAGATCACAGATGCACACACATTATATTACAGGGTATGGACTTCTGTATATTTGTTAACACTGGTTTTATAGTATGCGAACAGAAAACATAAGAGTTGAGTTTTGAATAGGTAATTGTAACTTCTTGATATTAAACAAAAAGGAAATATAATTATATTAAGAGGCTTAGAAATGGAAAGTACTACAACTGGCTCACCATCCACCGATCCGGTTTCGCCGTCAACGACCAATCCTTCACCGGTTTTGGCCCATCTCCGATTAGAATTTTGTTTCCTTATCTTTAACGTCGTTTTCAGATACATGTAGCCGCACAAGGAACAGATGATGAGAGTAAGTTGACAATCAGCAAGAGGGTAGAACATTATCTCCACCCTTTTGGATTGTGGTTAAACAACGATGTGTTTTTTTACTGACAAATCAAGACAGTGTTATTATAGCTCCATGCCCCTCACTCTATATTATCCATTTTATATATTGCATTTTCTTTGTATGTATTTAGACTGTGAAGTGTGGAAGGATGAAAAAGAGGTACTGATTGTTTGTGATTGTCTTCAGTCGGTTATGTTTTAGGTATTTAGGGGTTTCCACCTGCTCTGTCAACCTAACGCGTGCCTGTTTTTCTAAGTTATTAATTCATATCTAAACTTGCACATGTTTGCAGGAACCGTTTAAATTAATGTATTCCAGATTGGCGTTTTTCGTCTTCAGGTTTAGTTTGACTGTTACATAATTTTAATTTTTCCACGATTGATTCATTGGTGATTTCAATTTTTGTTTTGATTTGATTTATAAAGGAAAGGAGGAGTGGATGGAGACGAAGGAGATGCCGGGCAGAAACTTAAATCGGATTAGAAATCGTAAAACAACGGTATATCTATTTACATATGCGATTTGGTAGATTTATGTTCGTTCAATTTTTTATTGTTGATTCATTTTTGCTCCAGATTATCTATTAAGTTTGTGTAGGGTGCGTGTTTTTCACAATAAAATTGTCTGATAGATCGTCGTCATCGTCTTCGCCAGCAAATAACACCTACAGAAACAGATGAAAATATATATTATCATGAAAACTGGAATAAACTTCAAACGAATTAAAAACAACGCCAGTTAGACAATTCGTCAATTATCATCTTTAATAGAGACAACAAAATGGGTGGTTGTAGTAACGGGTTAGGGTTGAAATGAGTCTTTTTTTCTCATAGGTTAAAATGGGTCATTTTATCATCACGGGTTAAAACGGACCAGGTTAACCTGAAAACACTTTTTCATCCACTTCAATTTTCTTATGAGTATATATATGTTGATTACTTTATGATTCGTTGATTAAAAAAAGCAATAGAACTACAGTAAGATTAGACAGTGTGTTAGGTTGTATGGATTAAACATACTTCTCGAAACTTTCAACCTTACTCATTTAACCCGTTAGAGAAAAACACGGCCCAAATCAACCAATTCACAGGTAGATGGGTCAAAATTGTCACCCTTAGATTAATCAGCCTGAGTGTCTGAATTGCTAAACCAAGTATATATCGTGTCTTTGATTTGTCAAATCTTATAATCATTACTTATTAAGTGTGATTCACAATTCTAACATTAATTTGATCATGAGTGTTTTTTAGTAATATCCTTCATAGAAGTAACTACAAATTGAAGTCATACCTTAAAGGACAAGTAAAGATGTATTGATGCCACTAGCAAGTTCACCGCCTCAAAACTCTATAATGTTTGCATAAAAGGTTTAAGATAAATGACACCAAAACATGTTTATGTTAATATCAATGAAATTGCAATTTGCATAGTGGAATGTCTCTCATAATAAATACCTAATAAATTACCACATGACCTATTTTAGCTTTCTGTTAAAAAAATGCTACTCACCATCCTCATTTGCAGAATGATATGTTTTTTTGAAAGATTTGTAAACAGTTGTGGAGTTCGAATTCACAAGGTCTCAAGTTGCTGCTGCTATCCCTGGTACATTTTTCTGTGCATGGTTTGCTGCACAGAAGCATTGGCTGGCTAACAACATATTGGGTCTTGCATTTTGCATTCAGGTTTGCTCTTCAAAATTCCAAAAAAAAGTAATAATTCTGAACGTATGTTTAAGCTGTGATCATTTTTAATATTTTGCAGGGTATTGAAATGCTCTCTTGGCTCTTTCAAGACCGGTGCCATTCTGTTGGTAAGGGAATTCGTTTATTTGTTAAAGATAGATTTTATGTTTTTCTGTTTGAGGATTCTTATGATGTCATGGTTACAAACTGCAGTCTGGACTTTTTTGTTTATGATATATTATGGGTCTTCTTCACACCTGTCATGGTAAGCGTTGCTAAATCATTTGATTCACCTATCAAGGTAATATCAAAGCGCAAAACATACATGTTAGAATTTATTAAGGTTAGCTGTCACTAGGTTTCGTCGTCATTATTGTTAGGCACCCTTAAGCCCATTATTGTTAAAGTAAGAAAGATATTTGATTGAGATTGATTTTTTTAGTATGTTACAATCAACTGGTAATCCGGTATGTATAGACAAAATACAAAGCCCTGATCATAATGGCCTAAGCTAATGGATGACTAACCTTAATAATTAATATATTCTACCAATACTCATTTTTTTGTGGATTTAATGTATATCGTTATGATAGTTTTTCTTCTTTTTACAGCTTCTATTTCCATCTAGAATGCCCCACTCAAATAACATCGGCCATCTATCTTTTAGAAACGAGTCGGCATACCATTTATCAAGCCAGAACATGATGCAATCTCCTTGCCTGATTTCTGCGCGCAAATAGCTTCTGACAGATCTGTTTTGCAGCTGAATAGAGTCAACGACAGCAACTATAGTCTGGAAGAGGCTCAATTTGGAAGATCTTTGGGTGCAAGTTTAAGGCCCAGGTGTGCGACTCACACGAGCGTGCACATGTGCAGGCTCGAAAGAGTCGAACCGATCGACACCAACAAACCTAGCTATTCATCCATAATATTTAAAAACAAAAGAGAAACGTAGTGGGGATTTCTTTTTTCCCAATGTTAATGAGATAACCATGAAGCCCAAGGTCAATATGTAACACGTTAGTCGTAAAAACTGATTAACTCTTATTAGATCAAGATTGTGTTGATTTCTTGAAATGTGGCTGTCATTCAACCGACATTGTTGTATGATATGTGATCTTAGTTAATTCGCCGCATCATAAATAAGACGTACTTAGCATTCATTACATTATCTTTACGTAACCTTCATGTGAAAATCGAATTGAGATCTCAAGTGATGCAAGGTATGTCAAACGACGTAAGGTATGTCGTTACTTATTTTTCAAATAAGATTGACGCCGTCGCAACGCGCGGCTAGATTAAAAACCTAGTTAAAATATAAATTATAGATGAGTGTCTCATTTCAAACTCTTATTTTATGCCTCGAAAATTAAAAAATATTTGAATAATTGTAATCAAACTCTTTTGTGCAACGTGTAAGAAAAGGAACATGTATATTGTTTAGCTTTTACACCTCACCTCACACTTTAAAAAACCAAGCTTTTGCCACGTTTCGTTTGTAAATTCCCCTGTGACTGTTTTGGAATGGTCGTCCGAATGGACTTTGTTTATTGTTAATTTGTTATATATATAAAATATAGTAGTTTGTTGTTATATAAATATATCATTCACATATTGATTTATTTGTTGTAATTTGGTTTTGTTTTAGATTTTGGGTCTTTGGGTTAGAAACAAAGCAGAATTTTAGAATGGTGTTTTATAAGTTTTTTTTTTTAATTTTTTAATTTAACATGAAACATGAGCAATATTATTATGGAACGGTTTCTTCGAATGAAAAGTGGAGAATCATCTTCAAAAACTCTTGAATTCGTTGACTTGGATACTCTTCCTACGGATAATTTTGGTGCGTTTGATGTTACAAAACTACTACGATTAGCCGAGATGTATCATCATGATTTTGATGATGAAGAAAAAAGAAGACTTCCGGTTGAACTTGAGAGCTATATTGATAATGTAAAAGCGGATACAAGATTTGCCAAATTGAATGGTTTATCAAGTCTTGTGCAATTGATGGTTCAAACAAAGAAACACCTTAACTTTATATTGGTGTATCGTTTATTGAAGCTAGCTCTCACATTACCCGTCGCGACCGCAACCGTTGAAAGAAGCTTTTCGGCAATGAAGTTTGTGAAGAATGATTTGCGTAATAGGATTGGTGATGAGAATCTAAACGATAGTTGTATTGCTTTTATTGAAAAGGACTTGCTTAGAAATGTGGAGATAGAAGATGTTATAGATAGATTCCAAAAAATGAAGACCCGAAGAGAACAAGTTTAGATTTAGAATTTTGTTACGCATATGTAATGACGTTTAAATTACTTTTGGGCTTTTGGTTTCCTTTAGTTGATTATATAATTTTAGTATTAATATTTTTGGTATACGAGTCGACCCGACCCGACCCGACCCGACCCGACCCGAACCGACCCAAGCCGAGCCAGCCGATGGATAAACGACCTATATAAGGTCTATAATTCCGCACCCCATGAAAACAATTCATGGGTCCGCCACTGCCCACTCACCGTGGTTATCGTTGCCTTGACATAAACTCGCATCAGATTTTTATATCACGGCACGTCGTCTTCTACGAAACCATATTCCCATTCGCCCACTCCACCAAAGTGGGACATGATTACTATTCTTTTAGCGATGTCCATCAACCAGTTGAGCTAGGTAGTTAGGACGATTATTCACCGGATATTATTTTTTAGATCATCTTTTTCTCTCTAGTTTCTGTACTTCGTCCATCTCAAAGTGTTCGTCTAGTGTTTGGGTTTTATTGACCAGTGAACGTCTTGTTCTGGTCTTGTGTTTGTAGATCCTTTCTTTGTTTTGTAGATGAGTTGTGATCTGTATGGTCAGAGAGTGTAGAGGTTTGAGAGTGTTTGTCTTTGTATCTTGTTTTCTGTTTATTTTTTGGGTGTAAAACTCTTTGGTTTGGGATTATTGAATTTAGAAAGTTTAAATATCATGTATTTTGACAACTTGAATGTTTTTTTTTCTTGTATATAAGGTTAATGTATAAGTTACCCAAGTACAAACTGTTTTCACCAAAAAAAAAAAAAAACATTATATCACTGAAACTACTTTATACCTCACACAACACATCAGTATCTATTAATCAATCAGACACATGATATAATCAGCAGCAACTACACATGACATGTAATATGTTACATTCGAGTTTAATCGATGACCAATCAAAAACAATAAACGAACAAATGTCTCAAAAAAAAATAAACGAACCCGTTCAGGCTTGTACTCAACCCTCAATGCACAAATCGCGTGAAATAATATGTTGCATTCGAGTTTGAACAGGTGAACAAATCTTGTGCAGTGTTTACTTGATTGTAGGCAGCAAATGGTGTTAACTGACCATGAAAGTAACCAAGTGGTTGCATTCTTTCATCCATAAATCTTCTTGGTTTTTAAGGGAAGTTATCAAGACATAGCAATGGTCTTTCCAAGCAACCACAAGACAAGTGATAGCTCTATTGTCACTATGGTGTGTAGTGAAGTTCTATCCAGCATAAAGCCGAATACTGTTATTCCAGCTCTGTTGTTCTCAAAATACGTCACTACAATGAATTAAAAACATAAGCGTTTATCATATATGGAGTCAATAATCGGTTGCTATTCAGGTAGGGTAACGGTCAAAATGTGGCGAGTCTAGCTAGATACTTAGATTGGCCTAAAGTATTTTTTTATGAATAATTAGCGTTCGACCCAATTGACCAGTGCATTTTTTTAGCTTTTTTCTACGGTTTATTTGTAAGACAATCAAAAGAAAAACGTTAATAACGAATAAATCAAGATTGCCACTTATAGTTATTTTGATTTTGTTACAAAATGTTTTGGAGTTACTTACCTAAGAGGCTAAGACGACTTTCACCCTTGTTCAAACTGTTTGACCCGTTTACTGTAAGCTCCTTTTTCAATATCTCATTTGACCCGTTACTTTTTAGTTAAAACACAACTTTGGGCGACTATCAACGCATTTCATCCTTTACTTTTAAGTTTTTACCAATTATTTTGACTTTACCAATTTGACCCATTCATAAGCAAACAGGTCGAAATTGACGTTTCTAGTTAATCTAATCATATTTAAAAAAGTTTGTCAAACTTACCCAAGGCTTGCCTTTTCTGAAAAGAGATGGTGCTATAAGCATATGCCGGTATGAGTTTAGTATTATCCAACTCGTCTTCTTCACTGCCAACATCATCATAGTCAGATGATGAAGCTTCAACCGGGAACACTGGACTACCAACAGCACCAACTGTTGGCGTCTCGGTGTCAGCTTCAGGTGGCTCAAAAGCATCAATTGTTGCACATACATGCCACTTGGCAGCCAGGCACGTCACGCCTTGCGCCTTGTGGGTGATCCTAGTCGCACTCCTCAGCAGTATCAGTAAGCCCGCAAGCAGACTTACAGAAACCAACTACAATACAAGAATTAAGAAACAGAAACACCATGTTGTAAGACAAACCTATTTTGCTACTTGTAGAATTTTATTAAAAAAAAAAAAAAAAAAAAAAAAAGCTAGGCTACAGAAGAACTTACTGCAAGTTCGCCAGATTTGAAAATGCTGAGTTCTGCAGAGCTGCGGGTGGTATTAAGAAGTGACGCAAGCTGACTGACCGTGACCAGAATAAGGGCCAACAATATGAAAACACGATAACGATGACTAATAATTTTCAAATGCCTTCTGATCCTGAGATGCTCTCTTAGTACAGACTCGACATCAGAATCAACTTGGAAAACCTGAGCAAAATCTTGTAGACGGAGGATTTGGAGGTAACAAATGAGGCGAAAGAGGACACAAACAAGGAAAAACACAACGGTTCTGTACAGCCATGAGCAGAGTTCCAGGACGCATGCTACTGTGTCGCTCACTATAACGTTGCCCAAGAAGGAATGGCTGTGGCGCCTGAAGTGTACCACCAGATTTTGTACGCGCTCTCAGCAGCAAAACATGGACGACAAAGATGGATAGGATTTTTAGTGATCTCTGCATTTACATTTTCAAAACAATTAGTACCATTTGATTATATCCGGATACTAGAAACAACATGATATCAAGTAGATTAGTGTAGATGTGCAAGCAGATAAAACGACGATCGATTTCAAACAGATTTCATTATTTCAAGTCAAACCGAAAATTTACTCAAATCAGTTCATAACTAGAGAATCAGAATCCACTCAATCATTCTAGAATCAACAAATTTCCATTAGATCATACTTCAAGAGGTGGTACAGTGGTAAGCATCTGATTCCTCTTTATGAAAAGTCTCTGATTCGTATCTTGCTTCCACTGGTTTCCTACCATAACCTCTTCAAGTCCCATGAGTTGTCCGATAACCGTCCTCATGGATAAATTTTTTTTTGAACGGCAAGGAACGACGTGCCAACCATCGTGACACCGACCGTTGTGGCCAAGGTCGACTACTTGACTGCCGCCAATCCCTTGGCTCTCACAGATGCGCGGAAACCAGACCTCCACCCGCCAGAAGGCACGACAGTGGAATAATCGTAAAACCTCGCCTACCATCTGAGTCAAACCGGTGTCACCCGTATTCACTCTTCACCTGGATGCTACCCCACTTTTTTTTTACCATAAAATCAAGTAGATTTAGACAAATTAGGAAAAAACATTAAAATCAAGTAGTATTTATAACCATATAACAAAAATGATCCTAGACAAATTAGGAAAAACAACAAAATAACAAACAAATTTCTTAACATCAATCATTTCAATTTTATTTCATTAATTTTAAAATTTAAAAATTAAATTAAATCTTATTCTACTTTCAAATTTTAAAAATTTAAAAATTTAAAATATTCAAAACTTCAAATAACAGATCCAAACTTCATCAATTTATAAAAAATAAAAATAAAATAAAAAAGTTAAACCCAAACCACAACCTTATTCTAATTTCAAAACTTCAAATAATAGATCCAAACATCAATCAATTATAACAAACCCAAACAAACTTCAATCAATCAATAAAAAACAAAACATAAGATCAAACTTCAAACGACTTACATTAAGCTGATCAGTATACCCAGTCCTAACAATCTCACTCTCATCACAAAGCTTATCAAAGAACAAAAACCGTCTCAACCCATAAACTCTAACAAACTGCGACAAAGAAACAAACGACAGTGTCGCAATGCTACTAAGCGACAGTTGCACAAGCGTGTCGTAAGGCCGAGCATGCCGGTTATCGCAGTCGCTACACGCAAGATAAAAATGCGACAAACCGGGTACTATGAACGTGAATGTTATGAAGATCACCCATGAAAGAGTTGCTGTGTAGATGTTTGACTGGTCAACGCACATCCATTGTAACCATGTTCGAAAACTATGGAGTTCGTCGTGTGTGTTGGAAACTGTTCGGTTATAACGGTTGTTGTTAAGGTTTCTGATCAGAGGTTGTTTTGTTTGTTGATGTTGTTGTTGTTGTTGTTCCATGGATGTCTGGAGTTTGCTTGCTTGTTCGACTAGATTATGATTATTATTATTATTTTTATACAAGTGGATCGAATTTATGAAATGTAGCCCTCAAGTTGGAATTTTATACGGTTCACACCTCATTTTTTTGTAGTTTTATCTAAGGCTCTAAAATAATTTGTTTTGTTTAAACCAGGGGTGCAAACGAGTCGAGCCTGAGCTTGACCAGGCTTAATCTGGAGCTCGATTAATTCATAAAAGCTCGAGCTCGGCTCGTTTGTAGTTTCTCAAGCTCGTGCTCGGCTCGTTTAGTGTTTATTAATTAGTATATTAAATAAAAATAATATAACTAATAGGCTTGTTCAGGCTCGATAGCTCGATAAGTCAAAAGCTCGATTAATTTATCTAGTAAAAATAATATAACTAATAGGCTTGTTTATTAGTTAGTATATTAAATAAAAATAATATAACTAGTATTAATTTATCTAGTATTAAATTATAGAGTTTATTAATTTATCGTTTTGTTAGAACCTCTATAATTTAATACTAGATAAATTAATAAACTCGATAAAATTAATAATTTGTCCGGTCCAACTTGGGACCAGTATAAATGGGACCCCAATCGATAAAATAATAAAAAAATATTTTTTTGAAATATCAATGTAAATATATTGGTCCCAGCAAAATTATAAATTAATAATTACTAAAATATTCCAAAATTCTATGATTGTCTAGTAAAAAATGAATCTATAGTCACTTACTTTTTTGTGAACTTCAAATCTATATTAAGTTCATCTTTAAATCTCCCTATTGCACTTAAGCACTCTATTCTCGTATTAGACATTATACTGATCAATCTATATCTATGTATATTGAACTTGACAAGTTAATTATTGTGTGAATGTACATGGGAATTTTGAAGGTCCTTGTTTCTCTTTATTCAAATATGTAAAGTAAACGGTCATGGAAATTTTGAAGGTCGGTGCATTAATTTGAGAGTTGCTAACGAATATAAGCCAACTCTTTAAATTTAAAATTTATTCATTTATCGATATAATAATATCTCGCTAAATTAACAAAATATCTCAGTCCCAACATTATTAATTTATAGAGGTTTTACTGTATACTAAAGCTAAACGCGTATATTATTTAATTATAATAATATTAGTTATGTAAAAATGAGCGGGCAATAACGGCCAATTGACTTTTTGGTTAAAATGAGTTGTTTAGAATAAACGTATTAAAAAGGGCTAAGCGCTATATCTTTTTTACCATGTCTAGTGGCGACAGCCGACAAATGTAGAGGGTGCCTACGATGACGATTGTAACGACGATGGTGTTGAAGGTGTGGTCATGGTGGTGGTGGGTTTAGTTGGTGACAAGGTGTGGCACGTAGAGGCTGGCTAGGTGTTGTAAATGAGAACAACACTGTACACTGACAAATCCAGTAATTTTTGTTAGTGTAGGCGAAAACGGACCTGTTCAAAAGGAGTAGGGCTAAAACATGTCTAGTAAAACCAGCCAGTTCGCTTGAATAACGAAACTAAAATTAATTTAACATATTCGTTCGAACCAAGTAAACTAAAATGTTTACTCTAATCACATAAATATTGAGATTAAAGTGGGAAACATTTTATACTGGTCTAGGCCCCATAACTTCCACATGGTCATGGGTGGTGGTGTTGGTGGCTAACATAGTTGGTGGTGGGAGCCATGGTGATGGTGTTGGCGTCGAATATTTTGACTCTTCTTCCTAGGTTCAATACCTATCAAAACTAAACAAGTAATCATGTAACAAGTTTTTTTTTTAATGTATTAAAACAGAAAACATAATACTATTTTGAAGGCAAAAAAATAGGTATATAGGGGACACATGTTAAGGCAGGGAGTGGTGGAAAAGTAGGAGCATCAAGCATGTGATACCTCGTGATAGATCCATTTTATATGGATTGTGTGGTCGCTGACTATGCCAAAACATTACAAATGATTTGGTTGTCCTCAATATTCAATTGTGTCAACATCTTCCCTTTAATGTTAGACCAAAATTTGATTTTATTATAGAGTTATTTACATGGTGGTTTTATCATTTATGATAGTCTCTTTTGCTTATGACCTTATTCCTAATAACCCCTAATAAATAGATGACCAAACGCTACAGGAGTTTGTAGAAGACAGACGAAAATGTGGCACCAAAGGACGAATTTCCCACATAAGTCGAGATGTGTGGCTTCATCTGTAGGACATTTGTAGAGGACTCCGCTGTGTGGAGTAAAGATGACAGACGAAGGGTGTGGGTTGGTTTAAAAATTGTTTTAATTTGTAAAAACATTTGATATGTAAATCGTATGTGTTACATGTCTTCTAAGGCTAAGAGGAGTGGTTTCAGTTAAGTAAACCGGGAGGTGAGATAGCAGTGACCACTGAAAGGGAACCCCCCCCCCCCCCCCGTGTTTTCAGTGCCCACGAGGAAAATTCCCCTCCCTCCCTAGTTCTTTTTCCTACTTTTTTTTTATTCTTTTCCTCCTAAAAAAATGATTAAAAAAAATGGAAGGGGGAGGAGGAACAATTTTCTTGATTTGGGGAGAGAATGGAGAGTGACGTGACGTACTGGTGTTGATATGAACTTGGGGAAAGAAGGGGGAGAAGTCTTCCATACCCCATAGCCTAATGATTCACAAAGGTAAAGTCGGATAAGAATCAGTTTAGCGTTTATGATATTCTTCAAACCCTGAATTTGGGTTACCTATCTATCAGGCGTTTGGTGAAACCAGCGTGACAATAGTTTTTGTTACTTCGATGACTGAGGGATGGGTGCACTAATTGGGAATCCTTGTTGATGAGCACCATAGGTTAAAACCAAAATAAATTTTGAATTGACTAATTTCAGTTCAATTATTTCTATTTGAATAACCTATATATTTGTATAATTCCCTTCTATAAACATCAAAATAAAAAACTTCATAAATTTATTTTGGTTTTAACCTATATATTTGTATAATTCCATAAATAGTTTCTAATACTATTAGTTCGGTGTTAAATTTAATGTAAAATGTTATTTTTTTTTTTTTTTTTATATTGTTTAAAAAAATAGAAGGTTGTTTATGGGACAAATCATTCCGTAGAAAAAAAGTTCATACAGAAGTTTATAGTGGTGATAATATATCACAAAATTGGATACGTTTATGTCAACTTATCATAGTAATTGCAGCTATTTTTTTTATAAAAAAATCATAGTGTTGATTAGCCGATTAGGTATAATCAACCCGTATATAACATGCCACATGTATGAAACAACGTTAATTAAGGCCAACATCCAAGCCGTGTTTTGCACGCCATGTTTTATAATCACCAGCTGTCACTTTTTTCCTTCTATTCTTTAATCTTTATTGAAATCGAAATAATGTTCGCATATTTAAACATTTATTATTTTCTCAAATTAATAGATAGGCTTCACAGCTAATAATATCTTTATCTCCAACTAGTTATTATTTTTTTTTTTTAGATTTTTAGAAATTTTAAAATATAATATTTGCTTGTTATAAACTTGTATAAATATTAAATGATCAACTAGTATTTACATCATTACATGATACCAATACTTAATGGGTAATGAGTAATTCTATAAACTAACAAAATCAAACGTCTACAGTTGTAAATCCTAATTGGTTCTTTTGGTGTAACGTGTAAATCTATGATTGGGCCACCATTTTTAGCTTTCACGTGTCAATACATGCGGAGGAAATATATGATAGTTTTCTATTTAGAGTGACTTGGTTTTTGTAATGTTGCATTGTTTCGTTTTAATATTTCAATATAAATTAATATACTAAAAGTAAATAAACGAATACCCGTGTTGTATTAACGTTAATCCTGGTTTTTTTAACGCTTAAATTATACCAAATTCGCCTGTGGCGGGGCTCGAACTCTTGACCCCAAGAGAAGCAACACCTTAACTTTAATGACTTTGCTAATAGAACCTAACCCACGACACCGCCGCGAAGCGCGGGGTTCAATACTAGTTGATTACAAAACGAAATGAGACCGGCTATAAAGAGCAGGAATACCCTCGAGTAATGAGTAAACTAGGTACTAGACAGGAATGAGGGTGTGTGTAGTGGTATAGTTATGAGGAGTTTTAAGCCTCCATAGCGCCGGGAACACCGCCCCCTCCGGTGTTATGGGGCGTTTTAGGGGTGATTTGGTTGTGGGTATAACGGCGTTGTGGATTGGATATGGAGGTTGTTGTTGTTGATGACCGTTTGACAACGGTCAAAACATTTAATTTTTTTTTTTAAACAAAATCTCTCTATATATATACACATACAACACAAACAACTCACACCACAACACAAATATATATACTTTTCCAACCAAACAAAACCAAATACAAACCCAAAACCAAACCAATGGCAGCGTGGACTAACCAAGATCAACTCGAGTTGGTGAGGGCGTGGGTCAACACCAAGGAGAATCCGCCGAACAATAGGCAACATTTTTGGCGCAATGTATTGGAGGAGTACAACCGAATTACCGATACGGACCACCGTACGGTCGATCAGATCAACGCTAAGTGGTATGCCATACAAAATAACTGTAGGCGTTGGCAAACGGTCTATGAAGCGACGGTGCAGGCGCACCCTGACGTTAGCCAACAGATGGCAATTCAACTGACACACGACGCTTATCGTGAACGCTACGGCACCGACTTCACCGTCACCAATCTTCTGTCCTGGACTATGATGCGTTTTTCTTTTGTTTAGTGTTTTAAGGTTTTAATGTTTTAATGTTTTAATAATGTGTAATGTTTAATTTTATGTTTTATGTTTAGTGTTGTATTTGTAATGTTTAAGGTTTTAGTTTTTAAAGTTTAATTGGTTTTAAATTTAAACCATTACATTAACACATAATACATTAACACATAATACATAAACACATAAAATTACAATCCTAAATTACTTATTACAAACAGAGTTCCTAATCCTAAACTACTTATTAAAACGTTACATAAACACATTACATAAACACATAATATAATCCTAAATTACTTATTAAAACCTAAACCTCCCACTACGGAGAGTAGTTGTCCCAGTCCTCGAGTGTGTAGTACTCGGGGGATAGGGAACGTGAGCTGTCCCGTCCATCGGATCTTGCATCCGAGGGGAAATAGTAGTACTCACGAGGAGGGGTAGGCATGCTCCAAAGGCGCTCCTGCTCCTCAACTTCCCTGAGGGTTTCCAAGTCCTCAGGAGTTGGGTCCCCATATTCACGGGGTGGGGTGGTCTGGTGGTGGTGGGTGGGGGTATTCTGGGGGTGAGGATAGGTTGGTGGTAGGGGATGGGGGTAGTCTGGTGGTGGGTGGGGGTATTCTGGGGGGTGGGGATAGCAGCAGCAGTTCGGGGGGTGGGGGCCGACAACATCAGTCGGTCCATTTCATGAATAGGCCATGGTATAATCCATGGCCCAGGCCCATTCTTCATCCGTGAAGTCATCATCGACTTCAGGATGAGGAAAGGTTGGTGGTGCCGCAGCAGGAGGAGGAGGGGTTGAAAGTTGGTGGTGCGGCAGCAGGAGGAGGAGGGGGATATAACCAATGTTGTGGCGGAGGAGGAGGAGGAAGAGGAGGTTGTGGAGGAGGAGGAGAGGAGGTGAATGGTAGTCTCCGGGACCGGCCCCGGACCCGGCGAGCGTACTGCCGGACATTAGAAGGTCCGACAGCTCCTGGTTGAAAACCGCCCATATTATTCATTGTGTTCAGGATGAGGAAAGGATGAGGAAGAGGAAGAGGTGTGACTGAGATTTGGGAGGAGGGGGGTATTTATAGGTGTGACTGAGATTTGATGGTGGGGGGGAAAGTTTGAAATTCAAACTTTGAAATTTAAACGTTTGGGGGGAAAGTTTGAAATTCAAACTTTGAAATAGGAGGGAAACCGTTTGAAATTCAAACGGTTTGGAACAGTAACCGTTTGAAATTCAAATTTTTTTTATTAAATATTAGTTTTTAATATTAAATATTTTTTTATTATTTTATTAATTTAATAAACTTTCAGTTTAAATTTTTATTTTTATTATTATTTTTATATTTAATGAAATATTATTAAGTATTTAATATTTTTATTTAAATAAAAAACAATAATTAACCAATCATTACCAATCATTTATAACCCCCTCATAACCCCCCCTTCCTACTACACCCTCTTTTTCCATAACCCCCACATAACCCCTCTTCTATTACTTTTTAATATTTTAATACCATAACCCCCACATAACCCCCCACCACTACACACACCCTGAGATCCAATATAACTGATTGGGCTCCGGACTAGAATGGGTAAGGGAATAACCGGCATTAGGCACCCATATTATTACTCTATGGGAAATGAGTAATGAAGTATCCAATGTGAATGAACGGGTTACGACCAATATCTGTGGGGATACCAGGTATCGATTTCATATCTAACCTAGTTTCAGCCATAGTTTTTGGTTGGGGCTCACATGTCATTACCTAACTGGTCGTTCGACTATACGTATTTTAATTTTTAAGACTAAAACCATGTAAATGTGCGTTAAGGCTAACACCACAGCATGTTATTCATCAATTGTGGCCTAGTGGTAGGAGGCCTTTGTTCTCATTCATGAGACATGGGTTCGATCCCCACAAGTCTCAATTTGATGGATATTAACCCCCACCCTTGTGATGGGGTAGGTGTTGGGAAGTGATGGAGAGACACTTGATCCTTGTGGTCATGGGTTCGACTCCTGATCCCTCCAAGTTTTACCGGTTCACTACCGTCGTGACTTCGGGCGGGTATGCGGGCCGTGTTTTCCCTGGATCAGGAGACGGGTGGGCCGAAGGGCTCTGTCCGTACAGACTAGAGGCCGTCTGGGCCCCTTTCGGCCATTGGGGCCGCGTACAGATTACTCGGCAATACTTTAGTTGATCGTTCAAAAAAAAAAAAACCACCATAGCATGCTTCTATACTTTCATGTAATAATTTGTAACGGTAGTTATATATATTTTTAAAGTTGACCAAATGACTATTTAAATAAAAATAGGCGAATACAATACATTTAGTCATTTAATGGTATGAAAGTGTTGAGTAAGGCTTTATCTTTTCATGTGACGAGGATTCAAATTCCATTGATGACAAGAAATTTAAGGGTTCAAATATTTTTTTTAAACGCAAAATCATATTATACGTTTTTGTTTTCTTAATACATAGGGGCTGTTTGGTAGCATCTTAATGATCATTCAGAGGCTACTTCTTAATGGTCCATAACCTCTGAATGTTTAAGAGGTAACCGTTAAGAAGTTACCTGTTAACCATTCATACTTAAGATTAAGAGAAAGTATAGGATACAAAGTATCCTTAATGTACAAAGTGTAAGAAGCTACTACATTTTGCCACCTGTCAACTTAGGGGTTGTTTGGTTCATTAAGTGCTGAATCATTAAGAGGTCTGAATGGTTAAGAGGCTTTGAATGATTAAGTGCTGAATGGTTCAGAGCCTCATTAAGAGGCTACCAAACAGGCCCTTAACCAAACCCCAATTAACCTAACTAAACCCTAATTAACTTCAATAATTGCAGTTAAACCCAAGGGCAAATCAGACTTTTTTCTCTGTAACTGATTACTACAATCACGTTCTTTTTTCATAAACGATTTAATAACATACGTGAATGATTTCAAATTCGAATTATACAACATCAGTCGATCAAACACATTATTCGAAGAACAAACAAATCAAGTACACCAAATAAAAAATTGAACGTACGTAAATGTAGAACAATGCAAAAAAAATGACTATAGAGAATCATTCCAAAAATCAAAAAACAAAGCATGGTTACTGAATGTAAATGAAGAAGATGGAATGTATAAATGTAAATGAATGCTCCGATTTTTGAAAACACACAACTTGAAACATGCTCTATTTTTTTATTATAAAAAACAGAGCATGGTACTTAAAAGAATGTGAGAGATGATGAGTTGTTTTGGCCCATTCATTTATATGAGTGCGTCCAAAATATTTAAACGTGCATCCAAAATATTTAAACGTGCGTCCAAAAAATAAATTATTATATAAAGAGTGCGTCCAAATAAAAAAAATGAATGTAATTAGTGTATCCAATTAAAAACAAACAATTCTCTGTAAAAAATTAACAAACAATTGAATGCGTCCAAATTGAGTGTAACAATCAATTGATTTGTAACTTAAATTTGTTAAAATAAAATGGGTGCGTCCAAATTGATTTGTATCAAATGAGTGTAATATAATGAGTGCGTCTAAATATAAATGGGTGCGTCCAAATTGTTAAAATTAAAATGAGTGCGTCTAAATATTAATTATATTTATAATGAGTGCGTCCAATAATAAATTATTATATAATGAGTGCGTTTAAATATCCTTGTTATCATAGTCATCTTCTTCTTCGCCTGCAACTTTTTTATAACTCATTTTTTATCTTTAATTCTTCTTTTAGAATCAAAATCGAGTGCTTCTGAAAAATAATACGTACGTTTTTATTCATAATACATATGATTTCGGCTGATTTTGCGTCCCATTTATAATACTCTGTTTTTCTGATCTTTAATTTTGAATACTAATAGTATGTTTTCTTTCGACATAATCGTTTTTTTTTGTTATTTTGATTGTTTAATCATTCATATTGGTTAATCGATTTCAATCGTTGAAAAAGTAGGTTTCGATTGATTTTGTTGTTACGATTTGAAAAAATTTTAAACGCTTTTTCCTAATTTACCTCTGGTTAGATTAACCCAAATATGATTAGGGTTGTTAACTACCATCTTGCCATCGCCTAAATCTAATGGCTGAGAATGCTTCTTACGCTTCGTATGTTAAGAAGTTTTGTACGTTATCTCTCCCCCAAGATTACATCTTAACTATCTATACTATCTATACTATATTATAAAGCATGAGGGAAGGATTCCAACCAAATTTAAGTAATTACAACATATAATACATATGGTACAATAACTTAATGAAGATAGTAAAGGGGTGAACTTGTCTTTTTACATTAACAATTAATTTAATTATGAAATAATAAAGTTATTAGTGACTATCCATATTTCTAACTCCTTTATAAGTGATTAGTGACTATTCATGTTCCTAACTCCATTATCTTATTCTATTAGAGCCCTGTAAATAGTGGCAATCGTGTTGTAATTAGATACATCTCAATGAAACAACTCTCCTATTCTTTATTTTCTTTATAATCTTTGGTTTGTTAGTATACATTGTCACCGGCTTCTTTCTTCAATTTGTACCTTTATGAGGCCTTATTCTTACTGGTATCTTATGGCTGCCTTCTACCATGAAAACAATTAATGAACCATTTTCTTTTGTTTTTGTAGATTCATAAGGGATTTTGTGTACAAGAATATTGCGGATAACCATTATGTTGTATTTGGTAGTTCAAAATTTTGTGAAATATAGGGTATTGATTTTAAGGTAACCCTTTGTTCACCATTAAAACAATATTCTTGCAAACATTATGTGTTTACGCCTCCAACCAATCCATACTTTGTTGTTGTTATAATCTTTTATATATTTAATATCTAGGGTTGTATTTTTATATTTAGGAAGTTCATAGAAAAGAAATCGAATAATATATTGATGCATAGAACTATAGTAGTCGCTCATACAATTGATAGGTAAGGTATACAAATTGATAGATAAAGTAGAGTAAGATGGTTTTGTATGTTTGAGTTTGACATGCATGAAAAACATGACCATATTATGGCCTTACTCATGGCTTAATGTATAGAAAACTCTCAAGGGTTGTCAAAAAAAAGTTTTTGAAATTAAAAACCACAAAGTATCCATATGATCTGAATACAATATATAACATCTTACGATTATATAGTGGAGACACTCATTCATTACTTGTCATATATTGTGGAAAACAACTTGCATATGGATTGATTGACTTTTTATAATAAAATGAGAAATAAACATGACATAGAATAAGGGAAGCATACCACATACTTGTAGAGTAAAATAATGAATGAAATATGTTTCTGTTTTGTAAACATGAGAGTTAAAATAAAAAATGGAATGAAAATAAATTCGTAACAATCGAGCCGGTAGTTTAAGTTGAATAATTCTGAACCTAAACAATGTCTATAAATTGAGACATAAACATAGCATGGAATGATAGAAGCTTACCACATATTCGTAGAGTAAAACAATGAATATATATTTATTTTTTTTATAAACATAAGAGTTAAAATAAAAAAATGCAAAAAGACATAAAAAATAAATTCGTAATAATTGAGCCGGTAGTTTAAGTTGAATAATGTTAAACTTAAACAATAAAACTATATCATTAAAAACAATAAAGACAATAAATCTTTAGTAGTAACTAAAGATGTGGAATATACAAGAGTTTAAATTTTCTTCTTATTTGTGGAAGGTACAATGGTTAAAATTTTCCCCTCAACCGACATGAACAATACTTGTACATACATGACTATAAGAGTTAGACATAGAGAATTCCTAAAATGCATTTATTTATATTTATATTTATATTTATATCTATATCTATACTATATTATAAAGTATTTACGAAGGTTACTCACAAAATTTAAAAATAATAATAGGAGATGACAAACTTCTCTTTTTTCCAATCTTACCCTACTATATGTTAATCAAAACTTACACGCATATCAAAACTCGGTCATCGTGCCAAGCCTTCATGATGAGTCTATGATGTCATTCTTTGTCTCATGTAAGAGGCAAAAAGGCCATATGACACGCGCCCTTGTTTGCATTTATCAGCACATATTTATTTTTGTTGTTGCTTCGTTTTTAGTAAATGTTGTGCTCCCGCCGCAACGCGCGGGAACCCCACTAGTTAAAAGACTATGAACCATTCAGATGTTGCCTCTCAATGACCATTCAGAGACTACCAAAAAGCCCCATAATGTAATGAGAAAGTATATTGTAGAAAGTATCTTAACGTAGGAAGGGTAGGAAGACACTAGGGGATGACACCTATAACTCATAGTTAAGTCTATTAAACCCAATACTGGATGATTAAAAGGGTAATTTAGTCTTTTTTTCGTTCGTTAATCTATGATCCAAATTCAATTCATAATCGATTAATTATATTCCACAATCCAGTTTATAAGAAATTCATATTCAATTCACGATTGATTAACTATATTCGATTCAAAAGTTTCATTTGCCGGGTTTTTTTTGTTACAAAAATCAAGATTTCAATTCGCAGGTATGCTCTGCTTTTTAACAAAAAAAAAAAAAAGAGTATGTCTTTTTTATGTATTTCAATTCGCAGGAACAACTTTGCTTATATATGATATGAACATAAGACAGTGGTTTCGGTCTCAGAAGTGTTCTATGCATAAGATTTAGAAGTCTCATTTTCAAATATTTTCTGGATTTTGCTTTGAACCTAGGCTCCAGTTTCGGTAACAATTGAGGTCTGGTTTCAAGGTTGTTATGGTCTTTTTTTTATTTGGTGATCTGTAATGTTGAATTTCTGTCTTCATACATGTTCTTATGTTTTGTTTATAACGTGCGTTTAAAGAATATACAACGTGCGTTTAAAGTATATACAACGTGCGTTTATAATAATGAATGTGCATTTATAATAATGAACACATATGTACGTGCTTTTTACACCCTTTGTTATCACCATTTCTTCCTTTTCTTCTGCAACTTCTGTTAACCTAATTGTTTTAGGTTTAATCGCTCTTCTTGAAATACAATCGAAATTATTTCACAACTATAACGAGCGTTTATTTATTACGTCATCTTCTTTATCGTTTCAGTATAATCCTCTATTTTCTGATTTTTATAATGAATCACTGTTCTTACGTTTTTGTTCAGTGTAATCGAGTTTTATTTGTATATTTGATTGTCTAATCTTTACGAAATGTTTAATCGATTTAAAATCGTTTGAATTAAAGTTTCGATTTTAGCCTCTGTGTTAACTAAAAAAATGAACGTTTTTTTTTAATTTACCCCTTGTTTGTTTAAGCCGACCATAATTAACGTTGCTAATTATCATCATGTCACCGCCTAAATCTAATGGTTGTGGATCATTCATACATTTTCTATGTTAATAAGGCTTTGTACGTTATCTCTCCCATAATGTAATTAGCAACATTACAAATGTAATATTATCCGATTAATAACAAACATTTTTTATTAGAAATTTTTTGGCATGACTGGTGGATATCGGACGACTTGCTGATGCATAAGTTCCCTCTTTTATTCGCTCTTGAGAAGGACCATTCGTCCACAGTGGCGGACAAAATTCAATCTTCAGGGGCTGCTGTTAGTTTAAGATGGAGCTGGAGGCGTTCGAGTCTGACTTTGGACGAGCAGATGCAGCTGGGAGCACTCTGCTCCTTGCTGCAGAGTGTTACAATTCAGCAAGGGCCAGACACGTGGACCTGGGCAGCAGTAGGGACAGTCGGGTTCTCGGTAAAGGCGATGCGGAGCTGCATTTTTTTAGCATCTAATAACCTGCAATTATGCTCTTTTGAATGGTGTAATTGGGTGTCAAAGAAAGTGTCTGGTAGCATGGAGGGCTTTTTTGGACAGGTTACCGACCGTAGATGGGTTGCTCAAACGTAATATACAGGTTGATTCGCCGATGTGCATGATATGTGACTTCGCTGCAGAGTCCGCGGACCATTTATTCACCGGTTGTCCCGTGTTTTTGGATGTGTGGCATGGTCTGTTCGATTGGTGTAATGTTCCTGTCCCTATCCTTTTTCATGTGAATGATTTACTGAAGCTTCATCATTCGGCAAAGGTTGGGAGCCGCCCCAAGAAGGTGTTTTATGGGGTGATTCTTACGTCATTGTGGAGTATATGGCGGGCTAGAAATGACTTCGTTTTCAACCAAAAGCAAGTGATACCGCGGACAACTATGGAGGAGATCAAGGTCAAAAGTTTCTTATGGATCACCCAACGTGGTAAGATAGCGGCAATGTCTTGGGCGTCTTGGTGCTTCTTTGATGCATCCAAAATGGGTTAAGATCGGGTTGCTTCGTTATGTTTTTTGGTGGGTTATGTAATTTTTTTCTTTTGTTCGACTGCTTTGTTTCTTTCGGATTGTTTGTATCTCCGGGCTTCCGGTTTGCTAGTTTCTTGCTAGCCTTTTAATAAAAGTTGGTTTGCCGTTAAAAAAAAAACGCTTTCTTCATATCCGTCGTGGTTTCTATATAGCTATTTGTTTTATTTACTCGTTTGATCTCTTAATATTTATAAAATATAACTTGAATTAAATTATTTTTTACACATAATTTTTTTATTTAGAGCACCCATTAAAATTTAACAACTTGCCAAAACTAATCCATTTAAATACTTACAAGAATCAATCTTTAATTATTTTATGTTACATCAAGTGTACAAGTCAATGATTCTTTTTCGAAATCTTTAATAATTCTTAGTCTTCTATTATCATAAAAGTATAAGTATAAGCCTTAAGTATGCGCATTGATCTAACTATTTAAAAACTACTAGTTTATATTTCGGGAGCATCCTGGAGTTTCAGAGAATAAAGTAGTACCTATGCAGTCACTACATCAGCATGATCACCATCACCTTCATCCACATATCCTTCTTCATATCCTTTCACCAAAGTATGACCGTTTTAAAAACCAAAACTCATTGCCAAACACTAAATTCTATAATTAAATAAAACAACTTAACATCATACATACATCACTTCACACTAAATTTATTCATCTAAATCATAGTATTCAATTTAATTACAAAAAATAACAACAAATTAACAATAACACAATTATACATGAAGTTCACCCAATACATTAGAGAGTTTACCGTTTTTCATCATCAGCGTACAAGTATAGCCAAAAAACAAAACACATACAAATTAGGGCTTCTGATCTATGTATGAAAATAAAAAAAATGGTAAAAGAATGAAAAGGAAACCTACGCCGATTAAGAGGATGATTGTGATACCCCGCAATTCAGGTTCTTACTTTAACTAAACTCTAGTTACTTGTACTTACATTCCTTGCATTCTACTTAACTAGGGTTAGCTAGATGAGTCATACATTGCACAGTTATAAGTTAATAACTGCATGAAGTGTTAATTCGGGTAATTACCAAACTATATACATGAGTATTGAACCCCAGACGTTGGTGAATTGTGAAAATAGGTAATTGTGGATTAATTGATATTGATTTCAATTACGTGTTTCTATGAAACTATGTGCAAACTGTATGTGATTACGTGAACATAAACCAAACGCGTTATTAAAAACCGTAATTGATGAGCCATTAGGAGGGTTGGGGTCTAAATACATGGGGTTACACTTGATATGGTCCAAAATAGCGAAAAAATCGAAGAAAACACGCAATACACTGGACTGGGCCACCCAAAACGGGCCGAGGCCAAGTGAGCGCTCACTTGGATCGAGCGGCCGTTTGGCGTTCCCAGTTCGACTAAACCGACTTTAAACCCTTATTTAAGCAATCTTAAGCCCCAAGTACCTCATAACCATAACCCTAATCATCCCCTATAGCCTATTTACGAAAATATCAAACCTCAAACACCTGCTAAGGCTCAAGAACACCATTCGGGAAGCTTGGAGAGCATTCGGTTGGTGGTTTTGAAGTGCTTTCGTTATAATACTCAACCTTACATGTTTTGATTCTCTTTAATGTGTTTTAAAACATCATAACCGAGTTTGTCCAAGTCTGAAACACTTTTATAAATATTAAAACTTGTTGTTCATAAAGATTAATGGGGTTAAACATGATGTTATGCGATGATTATTGTATGTATTGCATGAGTTTGCATGTTCTTGATGTTTTAGACTTCTAGGGTTTATGGTTAATGTTATTTATGATGTATCTTTAAAGTTTTGATCAGTTTTATGCCTTATGAATGTTGTATGATGTTTTTTGGGTGCCGCTGATTGATTATATGCGTATATGACTTGTTATAATTAGGGTTTTAACATGCTTAAAATCTGGACAGAATGTTAAAGTCGACTTGTAGGGTCTGTAACGTGGCTTTAAATACTTGTTTTGATGGTTTCTTGGTATAAACATGTTTTACAAGGTCTTAGCTTTCAAGAATGGGCAAAATCATGTGATTTGGACGTCGGTTGATATGTTTTTGGAATTTTATTTGATTAAAGCTCTAATCTGATTTTCGGATTAATATTTTGGGTCAACTTTAAACGACCATAACTTGAGTTCTACAAAGAGTTAGGTTATGAAATTTGGACAGTAGGTCGACATCGGAGAAACTTGGCTTTTCCAGGTGGATTCATCCCGTTTGGATGAATACACAATGTTTGGGAATTTTTCTACTAAACTGATATGTTAAGAGTGTTTTCTGGACCTAGCTGTATTGTGTGATTTTTTATAATTTTTGTTATGGTTTTATCAGGAAACAAAAATATGGACATGACCGATAGACTCCGTGGAATATTCAGTAAAATTTTGGGAGTCTAATTCATTGTATAAGTATTTTTAATAAAATTGTTTTCACAGCGCATAATCTGTCCTAAAAACGCAGATTATGTTATGTACGCTTATGTGCCTAATTGGAGTCTTGTATGACTTGATATTGACGTGTAATTGTATGAGCAATTGTATGAGATGTAATTGAAGTGTATGACTGATAATAATCGTAACGTTCACCAATGGGTTCGTAGGGACTACTTGTGCTTATAGAAACACTAGGCGTCACATACATGTTTTCGTATTTTATGACGTCTCGGACAAACAGGTTATATGGTGTATTGATTATACACATATACTCACTTAGTGATTTGTAATAGGGAGTCGGTAGCACGTCCTTATTTGCGAAGTTTGGAATTACAGCTTGCAACCTAAGGTGAGTTTCACTACTTTTTCTCGAAAGCATGCGTCTCAGGTTTGAGACAACTTTGGTAAATGTTTTCTAGTCTGGTTTGGGACTACTTTTACATCTCGAGTTTTAAGATGCTTTGACTCCTTGTGTGGGTCGGGTTTTACGATTCCTTGTGTGGATCGCGCTTTTATCAGTTTACAACTTTAACTGTCCTTTGTGAACTAAACACATTCTATCACTTTAAGTCCTTACATATTATTGGGTTAATCGTTGGAGGCGAACGGGGTATTAGTTGATAGCGCTATTAGGTTGTGCAGCAACCTCATGCTTGAGGTGCTTGGGTCACGGGCATGAACTTCTGACCACATTTTTCCTACTAGTGTTGATAGACACTAGTACTAAGGCAAATTAACAACTTCTGTATGTTCCCAATAATCACATGTTTAGTTACAATGAATGGGCTAGCTACCCCTGACAAGCTTAAAACTGATAACTCTTATGACTTTTGTATTCGACAACTTTATACTCATTATTTAAACTGTGAACTCACCAACATTATTTGTTGACCCCACTATATACATGCTTTTGCAAGTAGTTAGCTTCCGGTGCTATGATTAGAAAGCACTGCATGTTTCACTGCATTTGGGTCTAGTGCATACACCTAAACTACATTTTAAGCTTTTATGTTATCTTTCATATGGTTTTATCTTGGGCGCGTTGTTTTGCGCATGGTCTTGAAATGTCTATGTTTAGTTTACGCTTCCGCAACTTAACTACACTTTTTAAACACTAAACTTGATTTTTGAAAACGAACTAAATGGTTTGGGCATTTAGAGTTCGTTCATGTGACTTGTGGCTATGGGATCCTGGTATGTCATGCGCCTCACGGTATAAACTCCGCAGTGGAAATTTGAGGGTGTGACAATGATCTTAGACCCTTTGTATACAAACACTATAAACCATCAATAAACCTCAAAAGCAAATTTAAAATTAATATCAAGTCATCATAATGCCAACAAAAGTCTAAACATTGACAGTGTTTATTCAATTATTCATACCTGAATATCGATCATCTGTTTAACTCTCAAAAGCATCTGAACCGTATCTTCTTTAGCGTTCTTACACGTAGTATCCAACGAACTAACCCTACCTAAATCATCCTGACACGACGCCGGAGCCGGATGCGGTGGCGGCGGTGGCGGTGCCAATGGCGAATAATCCTGCCTAAACAACCTTTCAAACGCCACATCACTCCCTAACAAATCATCTCCATCTCCATTATCCAAATCAAATATCTCATTCATCAACACAAGTTTCAACCCCAACAATCAACAAAATCAGTACCAATGACAAACACAAACACACCGCCATTACTGAATAATAACCGTCTAAACAAATAACTCATCACCACAAATACAATCGCATCGATAAAGTAAACAAATCAACAAAACAACAAAATCAACTGCTGATTTCAACTCAGAAGCCTGCAAAAGCATGAATGTTAGGCACTTCGTTTGATATATCAAGAACTCAATATATAAAAAAAGAGAGCAGATAAAGTAGAATGATTACAGACTAATATTGATCAGATATATGTAATACTTACAGATATTTGTCTTCAAGAGAAGCAAAATTGGAATGAGTGGGACGATCGGAAGTCATGATCCGTTAAACTAAATTAGGGTTTTAGACGGGTAAAAGATGACCTGTTTGAACATATTTCGGTTCCTTCAGATCCTCGAGGATCATAGATTCAAAGGTGTTATGATCTTATCATTTACCCCAAATCGATTCACAGAACTCACTCTTTGAATAATAATATGCCTCATGAATTGATTAAGATAATATTGTTTAATGTTGACAAAGGAATAGGAAAGTGAAGCGAGTAAAATAGAAAGAAAGACCGGAGACACCCGAAAACCCAAGCAGATACAACTACTCACCACTAGTTAAATTCTCATAAGAAAAAAACAAAACAATACAAATTATAATTTTGTTTACATTTGAAGCTTAGAGGGGAATATAATATAAGCATATAACACCAGTTATGATATTATATATGCTATATTTAGCAACTTGCTACAGTGAGAGAGAAATCACTGTACAAGTGCATGCACGCATTTCAAAAAAAATTGCTGGAGTGGTATTTCGTGGTTGTCCGACTTTGTGGAAGCCTTTTCGTCATTTCGGTATTTGTCTCTCTCCTTTTATACGGATCAGTCCCCTGTCTCTCTAATGTATGCTCTCTCTCTCTCTAGAAACCATTGCCATGGTGACCGGAGAAAGATGTCGGGTTTTACAGTGGGTTGCCGATCATCTGGGTTGAAGATGTTCACCGGAAGTGTGTCGTCTGTGGTTGTATTATTGTCGGGGAAGGGTGTAGGTTGGTGACAGAGGGTGTATATGGTTGTATCAGAGAAGGTTTTACGGTTAATTGTGGGTGAGGTGATCGGTTGGAAGTCGCCGGAGAAGGACCGACCGGAGGTGGTGATCGCTCCGGTCGTCTTCCTTCTCTCTCACTCACTCTTCGTACTCTCTCTCTATCTCATTTGTTTCTCTTACGATTGGTGTGCAGTTCACATCGAGCGGTATGTATGTATTTATATAATTATAATATCATTGCTACATGAATGTCATAATTATATGATGATGAAGGTGTAGAGGTGGGTATATTACAGAGGTGGAGTGGGTATATGATGAATGTTATAATTATATGAATGTTCAACATAGTATAGGAGGTGTAATCGATTGTAAGCATCCTCCAACTTCTTTTGAAAGTTTCTATATGTATATATGTATGAGGTGTGTGTATATGACATAATAGGTGCAATGTTGGGTTTATTTTCTTCATCTTTAGTACGGAGTAATAAATAAAATAATGTATCACTAAAGCGTAAAAACAATTTACTTAAACCTTTGACATGTGATACGAAAAACAAACACACGCTATCAAGCCTCCGCAATAAACCGAACACATTTACATAATGTTTTGGTCATATTACAACTTAATTCCTCGGGTTTTCCCTTTCGCGTGCATAGCATGTGCCGTGCTGTACGCGATTAAATCAATAATAGCTAAACTCTCATTGCATCCCCACCGCAATGCGTAGGCTTCTACCTATCAGCGCGCCGCAACGCGTAGGCTTCTACCTATCAGCGCGTTGCAACGCGCACGGGATTATATGTAGTTTATATTAAATAGTAAATTATATAATTAGTTTCAATTAATGACCCAATACATAAAAATAAAATGATTGTATAATGTGAATGGAATTGACGTTGAAACAACAGCAATATATAATTTATACAATATATTAATTACCGCATATTAGCCTAAACCGAATATACATCTTAACGCGATATTTACCTTATTATATAATTTATACAATAGACAATAATTTTAGACTTTGTTGTAGAGTAGATTAGAAAAATAAACACATATAAATAAATCTTAAAAACGACTTTGGGTTGGTCCAGTGAGCACTTCAGTCAATGTAGTGGGTATGATTCTTGATTAGCCCAATAGGTTGGTCATTGGTGAGCTATTTGAGTATTTTCCATAATTTTGTTTACCATGTAGTTTGTATACATATTGAGTTAGACTTAGCGGTGTGTGCTTGTGGCCTTTGCCACCTCACTTTAGCGCTCCAAACACTGTTGTGGAGGCGTTATGGGGGTATCGGTGGTTTCACTAACTTCATACCGAGCGCTAAAGCATAAATCGTGGGGCCCTTTCATTTTGATGTTACACAACGATAACTTTAATTAAAAAAATTGAAACGTCTATAAATACCCATTTAAATCACAACTCATTTCAAAACTTTCACACAACTCAATCTATATTGTTCTACCCCTATATTATATTTTTGTTCATCAATTTTCAAATAGCACGCCATTGGACCGAGGAGAATGACATCACTTTGGCTACGGGTTTGGTGCATGTTACCGAGCAAGGGCAGCCTCCAGATTCATTTTCGTTTGGAACGTGATTCTGACACGATTTCATCAACAAGTGGGTGAAAACCATCATAATGTGAATCAAATAACTTCAATGTTTTTGATGATTCAAACAATGTGTGCGGGATTTGAGAGGCTCTTTAACAATGCACTAAGCGACAAAGAGAGTTTAACTGAAGATGAAGTGTTGACGCGACACGTGTCGAGTTCCAACACTAGTTTTCGTCATCTTTCGGATTGGAGGTCCGTGATCCGTGGAATTAAGTTGTTTTTTAATTGAGTAACTTTTTAAGTATTGTTTTTAACTAGTGAAAATGTCTGCACATTCCCGCAAGTACTTATGTTTATTAGGGCACGTTGCATGGTGCGTTTCACATAATTTATGTTTAATATCAATTTGCTAAGATAACTAATATATCAATTCACAAAAAACAAGAGAGTATACAACGAAAAATTGACATTAAAAAGAACAATATAAGAGGTGACACTAAACTTTTTAAAGGCAGCGCCTGCCCCCACTTATACATGTGGCCCTGCCACAAAGCCAACTTTAAAAATTTTGATAAGAAATTTAAAACAATATATGAGATTCCAAATTGAAATCGCATTGAAGTATGTTTTTCCGTTTACTTATTGATGATAAATATGTAAACATGTAATTTTTAAGATGGTAGTCTGTACTTAGTATGGAATTATCCTATATATTAATTTGTAAGTGTTCATGAATAGTAATTTTTTTGTTGTGAAAAGGTTATAAATACTAATGTGTTTGGTATTTGTCACAATGTATTCTGTGGTGCAGTTGGTTGGGTGTTCATTTGTCTGGCATGCTGTCCCGGATCGATTCCTTGCATCATTGTTTTTTTGTTGTATTTTAAGAAATCGTTTTTGATAAAACAAAAAACAAATAACCAATGTGGTTTACACGTGGGTTGTTGCTAGCATCTCCACGTTTGGGTTTTGGTGATTCATACTTCCACCAGGTTTTGTTAGTATATATAAGTATCTTTCTTCAAACATAATTTTTTTTACACAATTCCAAATATTACTCACATATCTCTCTTCATCGTACGGTAGTTAAGGTAGAACTTGGAAATAATGTTGCTGAATTTTGGATATCATATTATGGCGAAGTATATGATGTCTGAATTTCGGTTTGCATGTTGTGCTTGGTTCTGGTTTTCGAAAAAATGGTTATGAAGATGTGTTTTTTTTTTCTGGATTAAGATGATTTTGTTGTTTCTCATTTTGTTGTGTCTGTAATCTGTTTTGAGATGGGAATATTGCATGTTATGAAAAATTTGTTTTATAAAAAAGGTCCGTTTTGCATGGAGATTTTGTTGGTGCGTTGTGTTGATGTGCTACATGTATTTTTTTTGTTGTTTTAACTTTAACATTCAGCTGTCCAGACGATTTTTCTTTTGGTGTGTGATTTGTATGTTTCGGAATTTGAAAAGTCAATGCGGTTATTTAGCTTATTTGAAGTACAATTTAGTTTTTGTTTCAAATGTGTTGAAAGTGTCTTAGTCTTTTGGTTTTGACTGTGTAGGTTTTGGGCAAATGGTGTTTCAAGAAAGGAAATTTTAAGTGTTTTTTTTAGATGAATCCGGTTGGTCGCTGGTCCCATGGTAGAACGATGTACACGTAGAGATTAAATGTACAGAGAAAGGAGTTCTTAGTTTCGTCAGTAACGTGTGTATTTAGAGAGCATATGGTGTTTCTGGTTAGATTTTATAGAAATGCGTTGGAGTTGTGTTAGCCGTTTGGTTAGAAATGTGTGTGTTGTGAGCGAATGACGTGTTAATGGAGTAGGTATTAACTTTTTGTTTGAGTATTTCAGGCCGTGTGATGAATCCGGTCGATGGAAATGGTTGGACAGGCGGGTTCGCTTAGGCTGCAATACATCTAGGGAAGTAGTGTGTTTTGTTTATATATTTGAAATTTAAGGTTATGCAAATGGCGTTTAAAGAAAGGAATTTTTAGGTGTTTTTTTTTTTTGTATTTTAGGACGTTTGATGAATCCGCTTGGATAGATGACTTATAGGAAGATTATGATGGCTGGTAAATGAGAAAAGCTGTTTATGTTAAATATTTAGGCAAGTGTGGTGTCGTTTGGAGCAGGTAGGGGAACGAATACGCGTTTTGGGTGATTCCTGAGCGAATTGTGTTGAGTCTTTCTTCAACCATCCAGCAACAGATTTTGAAAGTAGACAACTGTATTGTTTTGCAAAGCAGTTTTTGAATTATATTTTGGTTATTATTGTTTGTTAACTGTGTTATTTTGTTACTGCAGTGAAATAGGCATTTTAGGTATTATTTTCTTTATGTGTTTTGAAAGTGCATTAGGCATTGTTTATAATTTTTTGGTTTAGTCTTTCAGGCTGTTGTTTTTGTTTTGAGAAGGACATTGTGACAGAGGTACAGATAGGTGGATATGAGGATACATGACTTATAGGAAGATTGTGATGGCTGGTAAATCAGAAAAGTTGTTTATGTTAAATATTTAAGCAGGCGTGGTGTCGTTGGGAGTTGGTAGGGGAACGAATACGCGTTTTGGGTGTTATTTAGTGCATTAGTCATTTACTTTGTGATGTTTAGGTTGTGGTCAGCATTTGTGAGTGAGTTCGGTTGCGTCTTTCGTCAATGTGTGGCCCTCGCTACTGTCGGTCAGTTGATAGAAGGTTTGAAAGTAGACAATTGTATAAGCATCTTAATCGGACGACAGTTTTTTAATGCTATTGATGATTCACTACTGAAACGAGGATTCAAATGATTAGTTTTAAGCAATGATTAGGGTGTTGTGCAGGCGATGAATTTTCATGGAAGAGGTATTTAATTTTTACCTGTAGTATTTCAGGATGCTAGAACTATTCATGATAGTTGAAAAACTAATAGAAAGAATATTAGGTTCGGGTTCGTTTGTCATTCATAGTCATTGCAAAAAAATCTAAGGTAGTGTATTTTTGTCGATTTTTGTTGAAGCGAGTAAGTAGGTAAATAAGATACCCTGCATATGTAGCCTGAAAGAAAGTGTTGTAGGTATACTATTTAAGGCGTTTTCCCAAAAATGTCTAAGGTAGTGTATTTTGGTCGATTTTTGTTGAGGCGAGTAAAATGTTGAGGCTCTGATCATGCTGCTGAATACGCACAGCAAAAAAAACACATGTTTTTGCTGTTGTCTCTTTTGCTCTATAGTGAGGAATCCTTTGGAAAATGCAGATCTGTGTATAAACAGCCGTTGTTGTTACACAGTCAATTGGAGTTGTAGTAGGTTCAATTGGCCTAAGATTAAGATGTTTTACAGTCTTGAGCGTCAAATCATTTTCTAAGGAGACTAGGAACCAAATTCTGGTTGAATTTATTGTTTTTTGTTGCTGGCACTTTTCAAGTATGTGTATGTAGGGTAATATTAATGTTAATGTGGTTTTCTGAGTTTTGTTTTCGTTTTGATGTGTTTGAGGCAGGCTATCAACTACATATAAGTATAGAGTTTCAGGAGTTGCGTATTTGCTGCCTAAGTCATGTTTGTAATAGGTGTGTTTATAATAGGCTTTAAAACTGTAAATCAAAAGACCCATGTAGGAATGGTTTTGGCTACGATGGACATAATGCTACTGTTGCAGCTTAATACTAAATACGGCTTACTATTGGTTTCATAATTGCATCTCAGATTGTAGCTGGCGCACAAATGTTATTTTCGCTTTCATTGGTATATTATTTTGTATTTCTGGAATGTTTAGGTTATAGGCGCTGGTAGATGACAGAAGATGTAGTATATGTAGGGAAGTGTTACAAGTGTAGGTAAATGGTGTGTGTTTAGTTTTTACCGTAGATGGAAATGAGAATTGGAAGGTTTAAATAGAAGAATTCACAACGTATTAGATGTATGGAACCTCCACTCCTCATACCAGCAGACCCAACAACAAACCACCACCATTCAAAGCATTCCATTTAGAATAATAACCTGACCCAGTAAATTATCAGGTCCACTTCTACTCTTCCTACTGTTCCAGAGTTGCAAGTTTCTAAAAGAAATCACCATAATACCCCTCTGCATTTTCTGCATTCCAATAAATTTTAATCATTGTTATACGAATATGCATACTTGAATGATCATGCTATACATCCATTTTGCATATCTCAATTCAATAACAAAAATGCCGAACAGTTGCGCAACGCGCAACTTGGCAATCTACTAGTTTGAATAATATTACCACTAACAAAGAATTTTGTTTAACATCATATGATCAAGTTTCAAGTGACAAATATAAATATTATTTTTTTTCTTTTTACATATTATAAATATCCCTCGACATGAATACAAGAAAACTTGAGTCGATGGGAACATGAAAATGCAATTGGTTCCATACGGAACCATTGACACGATAGGTATCCAGTCTCGCGAAACAAACGTTCTTAGGATCGCATAAGAAAGTGATTAAGCATCCTGGGCGTGTACATATATTACTAGTGCAACAACTCTATATAAGTCATGACTATATATGTATACATAGTCCAATCTAACACAATCAAACTACACTAAAATGAGACTCATCTATATATATATGATAAACCGAATCCATTTATCCTACATGACATTCAAAGAGACATCCTCTCATTGAGTGTGTCATGTGGCATGCTTATGTGGCATTAAGTGATTTTAGGAAAACAAATATTTAAAAACAAAATTAGATTTTTCTCCCTTATGTTTCCTTCCATAATTTTTTAAACGTTAATATATTTTATATACGAGATTTTTTAAAGAAAAAATTACACCAAATTAACGAGCGTTTTATTATCTTTCCAACGAGTACCATAGTGATATATAAAAAACGGAGAAAAAAACGACTATTTTTTTGTTTGAATTATTAGGTGTTCGCATTGGATTTATAGATTGTTTTAGGTTAGGTATTGAATATTGATATTAAAGTTATGCATTTTTTTTAGCATTTATGATAGGTGTTAATATTAGAGTTTTACATTATTTTAGGTTAGATATTGAATATTGATTATTGATATTGATTATTGATATTAGAGTTATGCATTTTTTAAGCCTTTATGATATATGTTAATACTAGAGTTATACATTGTTTTCGGTTAGATACCAATATTATTATGTTAGAGTTGTACATTTTTTTAGCCTTTAAGATATATGTTAATATTAGAGTTACATTAGAGTTATACATTGTTTTAGGTTAGATGTTAGCATTGGAGTTGTACATTATTTTAGGTTAGGTATTAATATTAGAGTTATACATTTTGTGGGGTTTTGTTCATACAAAAAAAAATAAAGTGTTCAGGTAATTCATTAATCATATATCGGCAAGTCACTAATTATGTTCAAATCAGTAAATATGAATTCTATTTTCAACATGTGTTAGCATTGGAGTTGTACATTGTTTTAGGTTAGGTATTAATATTAAAGGTATACATTATTTAAAGTTAGGCGTTAACATTAAAGATACATTGTTAATTGTTTTTGTTTAGGTGCTATCCGAAGCTTTCCTGCATGTAACTGTAAAGCGCATCATTGTATTTCATATGTCAAATTGATATGTCATAATAGATTTCTCAACCCCGGGACATTTTCAGGGTATAATCTAGTATTTATAAATTGCATTTTTCGAACCTACGGGTTTTTAGGGCGTTCAAAAATTAATATAAATGGATATTCTTATTTAATGCATATATAATATATATAATATTCTTTTAATTACCAAATGTTTAAATGTCTTGCATGCATATGTTGTGTACAATTGAACTTGATTCGGATAAAAACGTAATTTTAATGTTCGTCATGGCATCATGCATTCCAGTGGTTGAGCCATCAATCGATTGTTGTTCTTAGGATATTGAGTCTTTTAAGGATTTCTATGCTTGTGTCGTTGATCTTGAGCTATCAGCCAATTAATTTTCCAGGTTCTTAAATCATTAAAATCTTATCAATATTGAAGAGGTATAAAGCATCGACTCCAAATCACCCATAACGAGACGCGGGTCTTACAAATGGCCGAGTCTCATAAGTATCCAAAAGGGCCAGTACATCAAGTACACCTGATGGGCTGGAGGTCAAAAACACAGAGGGTTAGTACTGCTAGGACGAATGATAGTACAACATCTCTGACTAATATAAATACCCCCTCAAAAGTACAGGTCACACAAGTACACACACTCCGAACCTCTTTCTCTCTCTACACTTTCTCTAACTAATTAAACAAATACTTATCCTCACGCCAGAGGGTGGTCACAGAGAGTCCCTCCATCCTCCCCTATGATGAGCCTAACGATTTCTTAGTTTTGCAGGTCTAATCTTAGAGATCTAATCAAGGTGGCCTTCTCTTCCATCAGTTGACAGGTAAGGACTACTTTTTGGATCTTCAATTGGCGCCATCCTTTCATAGATCTACTCTCTCCAAATAGATCTGGAATGGCTAAGGAAACCCTTGAAATCGTGGATATCACAAACAGAGTAGGTGACGACGTCGTTACGTTTAAGCAAGATACGGCTGGGTTTTCCATATCCTTGGCAGACTCTGCAACGGTCATCACCACTGCAGGTTTTTCAATTACAAGCACGGGTGTGCAGTCCACATCCATTGAATTTGATGAAACTTTCCTCCAACGAAATCGTGAGTTCCTGCTTCGGTTGAAAGAACAACAGAACAAACAGGAGAAGCTTCGGAGTGTACAAATAAACCTATTTCCTATTGAAGGGTTTGCTACAATAGCAACAAGTACAAACCCCACCAGTGCTCCGATATATTCTACTGTTGTCACCACAACTTCGATTCAAACACCTTATGGACACCTCATTCCCTTCGGATACTCCGGATCGTTGCCAACTGGGTTCACATCTACCGGTCCAACATCCACTGGACCGGTGATGCCAGAGAAGCAACAGGTAAACTCCAACATCGTGAATGACGATCTCACCACTCCATACCGCCCAACTTACATGACTTTCGTACTCGAAGTTCACCCCACGAATAGCCAGTGCTCCACTCCTGGCCAAACTGAAAATGCCGGCAACCGTCAAGAAATACGATGGAACATTTGATCCAGATGATCACGTTTTTGATTTCGGAGGAGCTGCAAAAATAGAACTTTGGATCTTCAGATATGATATGAAATGTAATATACTTATGGTAGAATTGTACGTCCACCATGTATGTATTTTGTTTGAGCTAAACAATTCATTGCTTTAAAATACGGTTCAAATCAATGGAGCCGATCAACTGATCATTGGTTTGGTTTTTCAAACATTTTGTTTCCTTTTAAACAAACATTTGTTTTTTGAACAATAAATGTAAAACCTCAAGGGAAGTAACACCTTAACTCCAGTTGTTTTACCAATTATACCTAACCCTTTACGTTAGCCACAATTTACGGGGATTCGTTTAAAGGCGAAACAAAATAAACCATTCACTTAACCCTATCAACATAACAAAATTAATAATAGAGAAAATTGCTCGAATAGTCCCTATGGTTTACCTAAATTTCACATTTAGTTCCTAACTCTTAAAAATTACATATGTAGTCCCCAACTTTTGGTGTTTTTTAACTCGGATGGTCCCTGGAGCAGATGGAGGTAAATAACAATTCACAGATGAAAAAATTGCGATGAAAAATTGGCAAAAAAGAAAGCATTCACTCCTCTTTTATATGTTGCATGTATAGTAGTTTTGCCCTGGTGGATTTCTCTCGCTAAACTACCCTTACTTTAATAAAAATAAAAAAATCAATTAATTAATAAAATACAAAGAGACCTCACTTAACCCCTTCACCAATCATGTGTTTCCACCCATTCTTAGTGGGGCCCACCACTTCATCTTCCCCACCTCACCACCACCACCTCCACAAACCACCACCACCACCAACCCAACTTCATTTATAACACATCGGCTTCTGTAATCAGTATAACTGTATAGTATTATCACCTTTCGATTGTTACAAAACTAAAATCACCTTTCGATAGTATTATAACAAAGGTGGGCAACAAATGGCAGAAGTGATTCACCAAGGTTAGGCACCAATTTAATCACTATCATAGTTCTGATCTTTATAATTCTAATATTAACCATTAATAGCAAAAACCCCAATTCCTAAATAGGCTTACAGTTAGCAAATAATAATAATAGCAAATTAATCCAACGGTCGAAATCTTGAACATAGCTGGAGACATTGTTTTTTGAAAGGGTTTGTTAAGTGGTGGGTCAAGAAACATAATCTTGAAAGGTTGCCACTTGTGGGGTTAGGGGCTTCGTCGGGTGGGTACATTGTTTCGATGCTTGCGAGTAGGATGAGGTTTAGTAGCATTGTTGTTATGATTGCTGAAGGTGTGTTTGAGTAGAATGAGGTTGAGAAGATGAAGTTAGTGTTGGTGGTGGTGGTTTGTGGAGGTGCTGGTTGTGATGTGGTGGTGGTGGTGGTGGTTTGTGGCAATGTTTTCAGAACCGGATCGGACAGTGAACCTGACATCTTACTGGTTCACTGGTCGGATCGGTTCAACCGGATTAAAAACCGGATAACATTATGATCAATCTAATTTTATAAAAGAACACAAAAAGTTACGAGGTAATATATTTAAACAAGATTCGATATTTAAAGTAATAAAAAAGCCTTATACACAAAATAAATACGTAATATAAATAAATTAACTTTTTACAAGAACTAGTGTTTTTGAGGGGCGCGCGTTGCGCGCTCATAATCAACTTAACATCTTGGTAGTGCACTAGTGCCATCCGCCGGTGGCGGATCTAGAAATGAATTCCAGTAGTAATGTTTTTCATTTTTTTCATTTTAGTAGCAACGTTTTCCAAATTTCGTATAAAAAACCTAATTTTTCACTACGCGTGGAAAGTTGAGCCGCAACGGACGCGACACCTAGTTATACACTAGGTCCGCCCCTGCCATCCGCATATTACCTCAATTGCTTCACCAAACGCTTCTTCTTGACCAACTTTCATTCTTCTTCTAGCTTTACGGTAGTAATTAAGAGATGCATCGAGCATTTCACCTGCAGATTTCAAGTGTAGTCAAGTAATAAGAAAGTCATTTCCTTAATGAGCATGTTAAAAGAAAGTTATACATAAGGAAGATGAAATGAAACTTTATAAGACAAACTGACATCTAATCTTAAATCAAGTCATTTATAGAGAACACTTACTGTCTGTACTATACTTTTAAGCTAAGAGATAAGACTAAAAATGGAAGAGGATCAACCATTCCTGTCTGACACATCTTGCTTTGACATATTTTCGAAAATTACTATAAGACTTTAATTTTAAATTCTGTGGTCGCAATAGATATAGTAACACGGAAGTAGAAACATCAATGATGCTTGGATTCATGCTTATATTATGTTCTCTATTAGTAAAAAGTTTGCAAGACTGTCGAAGTGAGTGTTGAGCAGTTTTTGGGCGAAGTGAAAATGTGTAGCATGTACCTTCAATCCCTCAGTAGCATGACCACGCAATTGCACTGTGCTGTGTCTATGTAATGCAATCCGCAGTACTTTATAAGCTTTAACTCTACCCAAGACAAAAGTAAATAAACCTAAAAAAACATGTACCAATATGAAACATCTTAAAATAAAAGGAATGAAATCAAAACAATTGCTTAAAGCCCAAAAATAAAGCAGATTAAATAAACCACATACATATCAAGAGCCCAATCTTTTACCTATTTATGCGTATAAAAACATTTTATATCTTCTAATGCACTGTTCTTGAATGTGATTGATCGTGTAATTTACTTTGTTGATCAAGGTTATCCATGACCCGACACTAGAGCCGTTCAAATCGCTCGCCGCTCGTGGATCGCTCGTCGCTCGCTCGCTCGGAAAATGCTCGAAAAATGCTTGCTCGATCTTTTGCTATGATGTATATGAGCCGATCGGCTCGGTTTGTAAATGAGCCAAGCACGAGCAAAGGTACGTTCGGCTCGGTTCGGCTCAAATAAATTTTTATTTATTTATTATATATTTAATTATAAATATACACAAAATTTACAAATAAATTTATGGTTTTATATATAACATCCTATTGGATTTGACTAAGTATATGCAAAAATCTAACTAGCCCACTTAATCCATAAAAAATTTAACACTATATTTTATTGTAAAACCATAAGTCATGAAGTGACAGTCTTGACTTCTTTATGTTATTAGTCGTCCATCGCTAGTTGTCACTTGATATCACCCTACATCACAATGCAACAAGTGTTCTTTAACATATGCTCATCGCCTCACCAGCCTCAATCTAAGACTCTTCCTCGGACAGTGGAATCTCAATATTTGTGTTATCATCGAACAGTTCGACTTAGTTGTCACCCGACAATGAAAACATTGAAGGAAACATCCTAATTTTATGATCGTCCAAATTAGTCTCCGCCCGATTCTCGCTTGGCGCTCGCTCGGAAAATTTGCGCTCAAAGAATGCTCGTTCGATTTTCGGCTCGATTGTAAATGAGTCGCTCCGCTCGGATCGGATCGGCTCGTGAACAGCCCTACCCGACACGAACCATCGCCAAACAAAAATTAAAAACGCACGAAATTTAACGACAACTAACATGAAATTAATAATTTAGTAAGTTGCCGAGTAATAGTTTTATATCTTCCAATGGACCATTCTTTACTGTGATTGATTGTCGTTGAGCAAAGTCAACCATGACCCGACATGAACCATCGCCAAGCAACACTTATCATGGCACCACAACATGCAAAAGCATCGTGTAGCGCATGGATTGTATAACAAATTATCATAACAAAAATGTCAACACTGTTGTCCAAGATGGTACTTTTCTATATACGGTGTCATGTTCTTCTTCTGACCTGAATTGAACTGTAACTACGTATCAACTCCGATATAGCAAACAACCTTGGCAGACAGAGTAGAGCAACATCATATTACGTTGGAATTCACCAGCCCCTGCCACCGGATGCTCCTACTAATGTAGCACCGAGTTATTAAAGCAACAAAAAACTAAAACTAAATTAGTAGGAACCTTATAGGATACTAATCAATGGCGAAGCTCCATGTGGGTATTCTTCATTGAAACCACATGTTTCTTTAGAAAACAAAAACAATCAACACAACAAAAGAATCAATCATCTCGGTAAGAACTTCTCAGATAAAAATACCTTGGTTCATTTGTGTTGATTCCATTACTACCAGCCATCATTGAGAACACAAACTTATTTTATTATGATTTAGATGAACAATAAGAACCCTAAAAGACCGCACTGTGTAATTGAATCTGGGATCTGAATTTCTTTGTGTTAATCATGTCTGATGAGGAGATTAACAAACATTACTGGAAAGAAGGGAAAAAGAAGCAGAAAAGAAGAGGAAAAGCACCCGTGGTGGAGGGTGAGAAAGATAGAGAATAGATTAGATTGATTATTGATAATTAGGGATTTGGACAGAGAGGGAGGGGGCTGTATAAAAAAGGAAAAAAAACTAATACAACGGTAGTCGAAAGTGTGTTTAGACTAAAGCAAACAACATGGCAACCACCACACCACTCGTCAACATGTTGGTTAAGAATAAACAAAAACGTATATAAGAACAAAAATTTGGTAAGGTGGCTGCTGTTCAAATCAACTTGCCTATTAATATATAAAAGAATGGTTAATAAAAATAATAATAAGTTTATGCTCCCTATGTTGTCTTGAGATTGTGAAAAAGGACATAGGAAAATAAAAAGAAAAGGTAGAATATCAAGTAAAAGTAAAAGATTTAGTACTATCTATTTATATCTCTCCATCTATTATCCTTGTCTTCCTCAATGCTTTGCAACAACGGTGAATACCACTGTAATCTCGTCGGCGAATACCAGTTTCAACGCCTGTTTCAGTAACGTCCGGGTTTCTATGTATATAAATCTCTCTTCTTCTTGATGTTTCTTCTTGTTTCACTTCTATACTAAAATCAACGCCAAGATCTGTGATTCTAATAAAGCTCCGGTCCAATTTTACATCGGTTCTCCGGTCTAACCCCTGGTCCCAGATCCGACCGGGCGGTCTGCTACAAAAGCGGTCTTGTTCCATGAACTGGATCGATAGGATCCACGGTCCCCGGTCGACCGGGCAACCGGCTGGTCCGGTCCGGGTCTAACAACATTGGTTTGTGGAGGTGATGGGGTGGGTAAGATGAAGTGTGTGGGCCCCCTAAGAATGGTGGAGACACATGATTGGCTAAGGAGTTAAGTGGGGTCTCTTATGTATTTTATTAATTAACTAATTTTTTTATTTTTATTAAACTAAGGGTAGTTTAGTAATTTAACACCCACTTAACTGGATTATTTAACTTCCATCCATTCCAAGGACTATCCGAGTTAAAACACTAAAAGTTGGGGACTATAGATGTAATTTTTAAAAGATGGGGACTAAAGGTGAAATTTGGGTAAACCACATGGACTATTCGAGCAATTTTCTCTTAATAATATAAAACAATGTTACATACTTTTACAATTTATATCTATCTTAATTGGCTAACTAAGTGGTTATTCCACAACCACCCTCAACTTTTATATTTGATTTTTACACCCCTCAAATATCAACTTCTATATTTGCTTATTTAAGCCCTCAACTTGAAAGTTTGTTTTTTAACCTCAACTTTACACTTCGCTTTTCTAACCCTCATTTGATAGTTTGTTATTTTTTTAAATCCTCAATACCAATTCCCTCAAGTTTTAATCTTTGTGTCTTGCCTCTTCCATTTTTACCCCTCATTTAAACTTTGTGTTTTTACCCTTATCGAGCACACCCACTTTTGATATAGATGTCACATTTGCTCGTTCATTTGATCATGAGAGATATTCACCTTGGCATTTCATAGTTAGAACTTGTGTGTCTTATGCATTTCGAGACCGCACGTGAGGTGAGGTGAGGAGTTGTGAAGATGATCAAGGCACCTAGGATACACCCATTCCGTTTTCACGGGCCTTCCATAAAAATACCCCTCGCCTAGTCACCCATCTTGAGCCTTATCCTTTTTTGTTTCTACCATCAATTTAGCCCTTGTCATGGTTTTGGCAAAGAAGGTGTGTTGCAAGCTATTGGGACACTCTCAAGCAGTCTTGAATGGAAAAGAACAGACCAGACGTCATGGTTTTCACCAAGAAAAGTTTGGCAAAAGAAGAAAGATAGCCATACAGAGATACCATACAAGAATAAGCTTCATCACAAGCAGCATTTCAAAAAAAAAAATTGAGAAATAAGTCAAAAAGCTCGACAATAAATAGACTGAAACAGCTCACACAGTAGGGACGTCAGAGCAATGAGTCTTTAGGGGAGGAGTTTCATAAAGCCCATTATCCAGAGTTTGACATTTACCATTATGCCTTAGCGCTGCCTGAGCCAGACATGACAGTAGACACCTATCCTATCCATTTATCACTTCACCATTTTCACCCAATAAAAGACCTTGTGATTCAAAGTTATTCACCCATATACAGCGGTGGAGATTTGATTTGCATACAAGCCTATGATCTGTGTGTGCCTTGGGTTGAATATGAGCAATCACCCCCAATAACAGCCGAGTGAATCAATGGAAATAGTAAGGAAAGCATGAATTAGACATTTGAGGGAAGTTCGATTAGGCGCGCGCAAGGCTATCTGGAACATCTACCAATGATGTGTTGAGTAGGTAAGACTCTTAGGAGGAGGGTCGTTGTGACTTGTCAGTCTACACCCGCCTATTTTTACTCTACTTTCTTTGCCTAGGTTTAGTTTGCTTAGGGACAAGCAAACATCTAAGTGTGAGGTGATGTGATGTGTCTCAAAAATAGCAGGTTTTACACATGTACTTTTCACCTATTTATCACCCAAAATCGTGCTTTTATCTTGGTATTATCACGGTTTGTCTTCCTTTATTGATAATTGCAGGTCTTGAACGTTGGAAAGTGAAAAGAAGTGAAAACCGGCACAAAAGACAGGGAATCGAAGACTTTTGGAGCAGATTCAGATGCAGCACAGCCATGATTACGGCAGTGTACGGCCGTGCACCTGTACCGGGTCAACAAGTCAACATTTCCAAGTCAACAGAAGGCAAAAGTCAACTTTACGAGATGCACGGGCGTGCCACATCCATTAGCACGGCCGTGCCCTTTAAAACGTATCCCCCAAGGCTTCAAACCGACCAAATTGACAAGACGTTTACACGTAACGGCATGCACGGGCGTGCCCAGAACCTTGGCACGACCGTGCTTGCCTTAAGGACATACAACTTCTACACAAAGGACTCTGTAACAGGACCTACCGTCGAGCATGGGCATGCCAGGACTTGAGCACGGGCGTGCTTAGGCTGATTTGCCTATAAATAGAGGCCTCCACTCCACATTTTGGGCATTCCCATTCCACCCGAGTTTCTCTCACATTTCTGCCATTTTAGGGTCTTGTAAGTGACCGTTGGAGCCTGGGATCAATCCATAAACACTACTTGAGTGAGAGCTTGAGAGAAATCACTATAAATCATCCCAAAAACCTCTTTGATCCTCCATGCAAGCACTACTATGTGTTCATTGAACAACCAACTTAGAATGCATGTTGTAATGCCAATAATTGGCTAGGATTCTTGAGTGTTGTAGGGTGAAGACTTATTTGGTAATGGATCATATAGTTTTTATTTCTTGAGTGGTGTTTTATGTTCTAGTTCAATTCTTTCTACCTTAAACTATGTTTGATGAATTAATTAAAAATAACACTTAGTATTTGGTCTTGTGGGTGTTTTGATAGAAAGTGGAGGGACTTATGAGTGTACCCATGATGTGTTACAACCGATGCACTTGTAATCTAACCTTAACTCCAAGTGTAAAGATTGGCCCTTGTGTTTGAAACAAAGCCACACTTTGTGGCTTGATCCTCGGATATCAAAATCTCACTTGGAAGCGGACTGTCTTTATCTTCTTCCATTATTACACTGCCGCACAGTTAATAATAGGCCAATCACTTTTTGAAAGTTTAATAAATTCAAGTAGGGGATGCACGTATTCGTTAGTCAAGACTCTTTATGATATCAAGCGGTAGCTTGTTCGCATGCTCCGACCATTGCAAGTTATTCATAAGAGTTTAAAGTAGTTGATGTCTTTATTTCAACACTGGGCGGTGGATTCTTCGCGGTTTGGGTGCACACAGTTTTGAGTAGTCCGTTCTTCATTGTTGAGAGGTGAGCTTACCGGTTTGGGAGACCCTCAATTAAAACAAGAACATAAAAACTAGTTATGCGATAAACAGCCACCTCTAGAGAATGCAGTTGCGCAACTCAAAGTTAAGCACAAGTGCGCAACTTGAATGCACCACTCAAACAAGTAATTACTATTAATCCATACTAAAGATAGTCGGACCCCCAAGAAGCACTTCTTTTTGGATATTGATTTCTACGTTGGTTATTCTGGCTCCTTCTCTTTTCTATATTTACTTTTATTAAAAAACAACTTAAGGCTGAGTAGCGGAAAGTCGTGTTTAGGGTTCGATACTCGGTACTTGCTTGAAGTCTATACTACACTCGATATGTACACTTTCCTATTGTTTGGGTTTAGAACGATTAGCAATTATCGTTTTATTTTTATAAATTTAAAACTTGACCAAGTGTTTTAACTAAAAGTCTCATTTTTAGTTACCTTTTTCACTGGATCTTGACATTTCCACGGGAAATTGTCAGTTAAGAAAAAGAAGTTTAAAGTAACTTAATCCACACGACATCAGTGTCACACCCCAACCGATGGCGGAATACATTGAGGCGCGACTTGTGATAGACAGGGGACGGACCCACATTGGTCAGATCGGGGTCCTCGGACCCCAATGTTTTTAAAAAATTAGTAGAAACGTAGTGCTAAATTTTTTATTGGACCCCATTAAAGTAATAAGATAGACCCCATAACATCAAGGTGAAGGTTGGTCAAGTGGTAAATCCTCATGTATCCATCAAAAATATCACAGGTTCGAGTCTTGTTTGTTTCGTTATTTATTTCTTTTTAATACAACTCTACACGTGGGTGTGGGTGACAGTTGTAGCTATTTTGCATTTTGTCCACTTTTATGTCTTTCCTTCTTTAAATTTGAGTTGTGTCTTTACCAATTCGTGACTATGAATGTAACTTAGAAATCATAAAAGCATAATAATTTTTTTTGTGTGCTGTGTATTTAAATTTAGAATTTGTGACATGGTTTTTTAATACTTGAATTTTAGGGCTAATATGCAAGGATTGTTTAAAAAA